>JAAAKG020138012.1:0-12750 GCA_010014905.2 Druon quercuslanigerum
ACCTTCTACTCTTTTGTTTTTATTCCGCTATTAGTTTAATTAATGTTGTCATCTTTTAAACTTGAATCGAAGAGAGAATTATTTTGATCGTTGCAAAATTGCAAAGAACTTGACCGGGAAAAAACTGGGAAATGATCGGGAATTTTTTTCTTTGGTTAAAACATCCACCGTGTACTCGTTCGTTTTTATTTGGATATAATTATAATGATTTATGTCATTGTATAAACTTGAATTGAGGACAGAATTATTTTGATAGTTTCAAAATTCCAATGAACTTGACCGGAAAATGACCGGGAATTTTTTTCTTTAAATTAAACGGCCGCTCTGGGAATTCCAATGATTGACGGGAAAAACGGGAAATGGTGGGGAACTTTTTTCTTTCAATAAAGCGGCCTCCCTGTAGTATTTTTTTTATTTGGATATAATTTTAATTAATAATGTCATAGTTTAAACTTGAATCAGGGAGATAATTATTTTGATCGTAGCGAAATTCCAGTGTACTTGACCGGGAATTTTTTTCTTTAAATTAAACAACCGCCCTGAAGATTCCAATAAACTTGACCGGAAAATCGGGAATTTTATTGAGGGGAAAAACGGGAAATGACCGGGAATTTTTTTCTTTGGTTAAAATGGCCTCCCTGTACTAGTTTTTTTTTATTTGGATATAATTTAAATTAATTTTGTCATCGTGTAAACTGGAGTCAAGGAGAGAATTATTTTGATGGTTGAAAAATTCCAAAGAACTTGACCGGGAATTTTTTTAGGCCGGGAAAAAACTGGGAAATGACCGGGATTTTTTTTCTTTCAATAAAATGGACTTCCTAGAACTTTAAAGGGAAACCGGGAATTTCATTAAACGGGGAAAAACCGGGAAATGACGCAGCATTTTTTTCTTTCATTAAAACGGCCACCCTGTACTAGTTTTTTTTATTTGGATATAATTAAAATGAGGTTTGTCATCGTGTAAACGGGACTCGAGAAGAGAATTATTTTGATGGTTGCAAAATTCCAAAGAACTTTACCGGGAATTTTTTTGACCAGGAATTTTTCTTGGCCGGGAAAAAACTGGGAAATGACCGGGAATTTTTTTTCAATAAAACGGCCTCCCTGGAACTTGAAAGAGAAACCGGGAATTTCATTAAACGGGGAAAACCGGGAAATGACGCAGAATGTTTTTATTTGATTAAAACGGGCTCCCTGTACTCGTTTTGTCTTTTAATTTGGATCTTAATTAATTATATCATCGTTTATACTTGAATCGAGCAGAGAATAATTTTGATCGTTGCGAAATTCCAATGCACTTGACCGAGAAATGACCGGGATTTTTTCCCTCAAAATTAAACTGCCAAGCTGAAAATTCCAATGACCTTGACCGGAAAACCGGGAAGTGACCGGGAATTTTTTTCGTAAAATTAAACTGCCACACTGAAAATTCCAATGACCTTGACCGGAAAACCGGGAAATGATCGGGAATTTTTTTCTTAAAATTAAACTGCCACCCTGAAAATTCCAATGACCTTGACCGGAAAACCGGGAATTTTTTTCTTTCATTAAAACTCCCACCTTCTACTCGTTTGTTTTTATTTCGCTATAAGTTTAATTAATGTTGTCATCTTTTGAACTTCAATCGAAGAGAGAATTATTTTGATCGTTGCAAAATTCCAATGCACTTGACCGAGAAATGACCGGGATTTTTTCCCTCAAAATTAAACTGCCAAGCTGAAAATTCCAATGACCTTGACCGGAAAACCGGGAAGTGACCGGGAATTTTTTTCGTAAAATTAAACTGCCACACTGAAAATTCCAATGACCTTGACCGGAAAACCGGGAAATGATCGGGAATTTTTTTCTTAAAATTAAACTGCCACCCTGAAAATTCCAATGACCTTGACCGGAAAACCGGGAATTTTTTTCTTTCATTAAAACTCCCACCTTCTACTCGTTTGTTTTTATTTCGCTATAAGTTTAATTAATGTTGTCATCTTTTAAACTTCAATCGAAGAGAGAATTATTTTGATCGTTGCAAAATTGCAAAGAACTTGACCGGGAAAAAACTGGGAAATGACCAGGAATTTTTTTCTCTTCGATTAAAACGGCCAACCTGAATATGAATGGTGGTCAGGGAAAGTAGAAAAATGCTGGAGCCAGTTTGTAAGAAGAGACGAAAATAGCCCTTATCGGCTCGAAAATTCGTTATCAGAGGACCGAATTCATTGAGAAGTATCACGTGCCTGAAATTCACTAGGGCAACAAAAATAGCCCAAGTCCTGACAGTTGACAACAAATGCCTCTTGAAATTCATCAACTAAACTAAGTACATAACGTAACTTTGCTGCAAGGCGGCGAGATTAGATTATCGGTTTGTCTCCCTTCCCCCTCCCTTATTTTTCCGCCTTTCAAAACCGAAACTCCTCAAGGCACTTAGTGACTTATGTTAGTTGAGTGAGTCGAGACTCTCGACAGTTCCGCGCACCATCACTTCGGTTAATGTGGTGACTCTCAAATTTTCCACTTTCCACTTTCCCATTTTTTTTTCTTCCTTTTTCTCTTTTTCTGTTGTTTTCTTTTGTATCTCGTTTCTTTTGAAAAAATCGGGAGAGTTTTTCGTGAGTGTTTGAAAATCGAGGAAAGGACTTTTACGAATCTATGGATTTCTGGGGCCAAAATTAGAGGAAATACGGGAAAGGAAAATCTCAAGTTCTCTTGGAAAATGCGATTCGACGATAATGTGTTTACCATGCTTGGTAAGTTTATTTTAATTGCTTAAAGTTAAGCTATTTGGCTAGAAATTCAAACTAGTTGGTTTCAAAATTAAATTTTTCTTGAATAGAATTTTCATCTTTAAGGAGAAAATTTTCATTTTTTGTTAAAATTTATATTTACGGTTGAAAATTACTGTTTTATTGAAAATTTTACTTTTTCGTTGAAAATTAAAAGCAAAAAGTAATACAATTTTGAATAAAAATAAAAGTAGCAAATAAAAATAAATGTTTAAAAAGGGAATATTTACTTTGATTAACGAAGGTGTCATAAAAGAGTTTTGTTCTTAAAAATTATTATTATTATCTAAAATTTGTTTGGGTAGAAAATTAATCTTCTTTATTGAAAATTCGTCTATTCGGTTAAAAATTAACAACTTGTTAGAAAATTGGACTTTTTTTGTTAAATTGGACTAGTTGAAAATTCCGTTTTTGCATGAAAAACATTTTTTTAGAATGAAAATGTTTTTGTTCAAAATTCGTTTGTTTAGAAAATTAATTTTCTTGGTTCAAAATTAATTGGTAAATTAATCGGTTTAAAATTAATTGGTATAAAATTTTTGAACCTTGTCAAAGTTTTCCTTTGTGAGCAGGAAATTAATTTCCTTTGTTGGAAAATTTTCTATTTGGTTGAAAATTCAACTATTTGGTTGAAAATTAAAAACGAAAACGGAATTAGAAATTTATTTTATTCTGCAAGAAATAATGCAATTCTGAAAAGTAATGACGCGACTAAATAAAAAAAGTATTTCAAAGGGGAACATTTGCTTTGATTAAAGAAGGCATAATAAAAGAGGATTTTGTCAGTCATCGGAATAATTTGCACAACGAAAATAAATCAAATTGTAAATATCATTTAAGAAAATAATTGTGAATTTTGTCAAAGTTTGCCTTTTTGGTTAAAAAATTTAAATATTTGTTATAAAATTCATCTTTTTTTGTTAAACTCAACTGGTTAAAAATTTGCTTTTTCATGAAAAATAATTTTTTAGATAAAAAATGTAACTATTCCCTTTTTTGTTGAAAATTCGTCTTTTAAGAAAATTAATTGTTTTGGGTTGAAAATTCATCTATATGGTAGAAAATGTGTGATTTATGTCAAAGTTTGTCTTTTTGGGTAGAAAAGTAATTTTCTTTGTTGAAAATTGGTCTAATTGGTTGAAAAATAATTTTATTTGTTAAAAATTTGTCTATTTAGTCAAAAATTAATTTTCTTTGTTAAAAATTTGTCAAATTGTCTATTTGTCTATTTGTCTATTTGGTTGAAAATTGTATTTGGTAGAAAATTTGTAATTTTTTATGATGAAAATTTAACTCTTTCCTTTTTTGTTGAAAATTCGTCTTTTAAGAAAATTAATTGGTTTGGGTTGAAAATTCATCTATATGGTAGAAAATTTGTGATTTATGTCAAAGTTTGTCTTTTTGGGTAGAAAAGTAATTTTCTTTGTTGAAAATTGGTCTATTTGATTGAAAAATAATTTTCTTTGTTGAAAATTTGTCTATTTAGTCAAAAATGAATTGTCTTTGTTAAAAATTTGTCAAATTGTCTATTTGTCTATTTGGTTGAAAATTGTATTTGGTAGAAAATTTTTAATTTTTTATGATGAAAATTTAACTCTTTCCTTTTTTGTTGAAAATTCGTCTTTTAAGAAAATTAATTGTTTTGGGTTAAAAATTCATCTATTTGGTAGAAAATTATATTTGGTAGAAAATTTGTGATTCATGTCGAAGTTTGTCTTTTTGGATAGAAAATTAATTTTCTTTGTTAGAAATTCGTCTACTTGGTTAAAAATTAAATATTTGTTAGAAAATTCATATTTTTTTGTTGAATTCAACTGGTGGAAAATTCTTTTTTTGATTTTTATGAAAAGTAATTTTTTAAGATAAGAATTTAACTGTTTTCTTATTTTTTTGTTGAAAATTTGTCTTTTAAGAAAATTTATTGTTTTTGAATTGAAAATTAATTTTCGCTTTGGAAAATTTGTCTATTTGGTTGAAAAATAATTTTCTTTGTTGAAAATTTGTCTATTTGTCAAATTGTCTATTTGTCTATTTGATTGAAAAGTGTATTTGGTAGAAAATTTGTAATTTTTTAAGATGAAAATTTAACTATTCCCTTTTTTGGTAAAATTCGTCTTTTACGAAAATTAATTATTTTCGGTTGAAAATTCATCAAAGTAATTTTTTACAATGAAAATGTAACTATTCTCTTTTTTGTTGAAAATTCGTCTTTTCAGAAAATTGTTTTGGATTGAAAATTCATCTATTCGGTAGAAAATTGTATTTGTTAGAAAATTATGTGATTTATGTGAAAGTTTGTCTTTTTGGATAGAAAATTAATTGTCTTTCTTAGAAAATTCATCTTTTTTTGTTGAATTTAACTGGTTGAAAATTCGCTTTTTTATGAAAACTAATTGTTTACAATAAAAATGTAACTATTTGGTTGAAAATTATTTTCTCTGTTGAAAATTTGTCTATTTGGTTGAAAATTAAATATTTGTTGGAAAATTCCTCTTTTTTTGTTGAATTTAACTGGTTAAAAATTCGCTTTTTTTTATAATAATTTTTTAAAATAAAAATGTAACTACTAAATTTTTTTATTGGAAATTTGTCTCTTTAGAAAAATAATGTTCTTGGTTAAAAATGTATCTATCAGGTTGAAAATTTTATTTGGTAGAAAATTTGGGATTTATGTCAAATTTTGTCTTTTTGGGTAGAAAATTAAATTTCTTTGTTAAAAAATCTTTTACTTGGTTAAAAATGAATTATTTGTCAGAAAATTTATGTTTTTTTTTGTTGAATTCCACTAGTTGAAAGTTCGCTTTTTTATGAAAAATAATTTTTTTAAATAAAAATGTAACTATTAGTTTTTTGTTGGAAATTGGTCTCTTTAGAAAAATAATGTTCTTGGATGAAAATTCATCTATCAGGTTGAAAATTGTATTTGGTAGAAAATTTGGGATTTATGTCAAAGTTTGTCTTTTTGGGTAGAAAATTAATTTTCTTTGTTTAAAATTTGTCTATTTGGTTGAAAATTAAATCTTTATTAGAAAATTCTTTTTTTTTTTGTTGATTTCAACTGGTTGAAAATTCGCTTTTTTATGAAAAATAATTTTTTACAATAAAATTGTAACTATTACCTTTTTTTGTTTGTTGAAAATTGTTCTCTTTAGGAAAATAATGTTCTTGGATGAAAATTCATCTATCAGGTTGAAAATTGTATTTGGTAGAAAATTTGGGATTTATGTCAAAGTTCGTCTTTTTGGGTAAAAAATTAATTTTCTTTGTTGTAAATTTATTCATTTGGTTGAAAATTAATTTTCTCTGTTGAAAATTTGTCTTTTTGGTTAAAAATTAATTTCCTTTGTTGAAAATTGGTCTATTTGGTTGAAAATTAAATCTTTGTTAGAAAATTCTTTTTTTTGTTAAATTCAACTGCTTGAAAATTCGCTTTTTTATGAAGAATAATTTTTTACAATAAAATTGTAACTATTACCTTTTTTTGTTTGTTGAAAATTGGTCTCTTTAGGAAAATAATGTTCTTGGATGAAAATTCATCTGTCAGGTTGAAAATTGTATTTGGTAGAAAATTTTTTATTTATATCAAAGTTTGTCTTTTTGGGTAAAAAATTAATTTTCTTTGTTGTAAATTTGTTCATTTGGTTGAAAATTAATTTTCTTTGTTAAAAATTTGTCTATTTGGTTGAAAATTAAATATTTGTTGGAAAATTCATCTTTTTTGTTGAATTCAACTGGTTAAAAATTTGCTTTTTTATGAAAAATAATTTTTTTAAATAAAAATGTAACTACTAAATTTTTTTATTGGAAATTTCTATCTTTAGAAAAATAATGTTCTTGGTTAAAAATTTATCTATCAGGTTGAAAATTGTATTTGGTAGAAAATTTGGGATTTATGTCAAAGTTCGTCTTTTTGGGTAAAAAATTAATTTTCTTTGTTGTAAATTTATTCATTTGGTTGAAAATTAATTTTCTCTGTTGAAAATTTGTCTTTTTGGTTAAAAATTAATTTCCTTTGTTGAAAATTGGTCTATTTGGTTGAAAATTAAATCTTTGTTAGAAAATTCTTTTTTTTGTTAAATTCAACTGCTTGAAAATTCGCTTTTTTATGAAGAATAATTTTTTACAATAAAATTGTAACTATTACCTTTTTTTGTTTGTTGAAAATTGGTCTCTTTAGGAAAATAATGTTCTTGGATGAAAATTCATCTGTCAGGTTGAAAATTGTATTTGGTAGAAAATTTTTGATTTATGTCAAAGTTTGTCTTTTTGGGTAGAAAATTAATTTTCTTTGTTGAAAATTTGTCTATTTAGTCAAAAATTAATTTTTTTTGTTGAAAATTGGTCTATTTGGCTGAAAATTAAATCTTTGTTAGAAAATTCTTTTTTTTTTTGTTAAATTCAACTGGTTGAAAATTCGCTTTTTTATGAAAAATAATTTTTTTAAATAAAAATGTCACTATTACCTTGTTTTTTTCAAAATTTGTTTATTTGGTAGAAAATTAATTTTCTTTGTTTAAAATTTGTCTTTTTGAAGGAAAATTAATTTTCTCTGTTGAAAATTTGTCTATTTGGTTGAAATTAACTTTGTTATTTTAAAAATTGGTCTCTTTAGAAAAATAATGTTCTTGGATAAAAATGCACCTATCAAGTTGAAAATTGTATTTGGTATAAAATTTGTGATTTAGGTCAAAGTTTGTCTTTTTGGGTAGAAAATTAATTTTCTTTGTTGAAAATTTGTTCATTTGGTAGAAAATTCATTTCTTT
Organism: Druon quercuslanigerum; assembly: GCA_010014905.2. NCBI lineage: Eukaryota > Metazoa > Arthropoda > Insecta > Hymenoptera > Cynipidae > Druon > Druon quercuslanigerum. The sequence continues at coordinate 7,545 of JAAAKG020138012.1, forward strand.
TGTTGAATTCAACTTGTGGAAATTTTTTTTTTGATTTTTATGAAAAGTAAATTTTTACCAGAAAAATGTAACTATTCTCTTTTTTGATGAAAGTTCGTCTTTTAAGAAAATTTATTGTTTTGTGTTGAAAATTCATCTATTTGGTAGAAAATTCGTCTTTTTTGGTGAATTAAACTGGTAGAAAATTCGTGTTTTTTATGAATTGTAATTTTTTACAATAAAAATGTAACTATTCCCTTTTTTGTTGAAAATTCGTCTGTTTAGAAAATTAATTGTTTTGGGTTGAAAATTCATCTATTTGGTAGAAAATTAAACTATTTGTAAGAAAATTCGTCTTTTTTGTTGAATTCAATTGGTGGAAAATTCTTCTTTTGTTTTTTATGAAAAGTAATTTTTGGCAATGAAAATGTAATTATTCTCTTTTTTGTTGAAAATGAATCTATTTGGTAGAAAATTCGTGTTTTTATGAAATGCAATTATTTACTACAAAAATTTAAATATTCCCTTTTTTGTTGAAAATTCGTCTATTTGGTTGAAAATTAAAACATTTGGTAGAAAATTCATTTTTTTGTTAAATTCAACTGCTGGAAAATTAATTTTTTGATTTTTATGAAAAGTAATTTTTTAAGATGAAAGTTTAACTTGTCCCTTTTTTGTTGAAAATTTGTCTTTTAAGAAAATTTATTGTTTTTGGGTTGAAAATTAATTTTCGCCTTGGAAAATTTGTCTATTTGGTTGAATTCAATTGGTCGAAATTTTTTTTTTGATTTTTATGAAAAGTAATTTTTTGCAATGAAAATGTAATTATTCCCTTTTTTGTTGAAAATTCGTCTCTTTAGAAAATTAATGTTCTTGATTAAAAATTCATCTATTTGGTAGAAAATTTAACAATTTAGTGGATAATTCTTCTTTTTCTCTGAATCAACTGGTAAAAAATTCGTTTTTTTATGAAAAGTAATTTTTGTATGAAAAGTAATTTTTTATAATGAAAATTAATTTATTATTAATTAAGAAAATTAATTGTTTTGGGTAGAACATTAATTTTCTTTGTTGGAAATTCGTCTATTTAGTTGAAAATTGGAACATTAGGTTTTTTGTTGAATTCAACTGGTTGAAAATTCGCTTTTTTATGCGAAATAATTTTTTACAATAAAAATTTTACTATTACCTTTTTTTTTTTGAAAATTGGTCTATTTTGAAATATAATGTTTTTGGTTGAAAATTCATCTTTCAGGTTGCAAATTTTATTTGGTACAAAATTCGTGATTTTTGTCAAAGTTTGTCTTATTGGGTGCAAAAATAATTTTCTTTGTTGAAAATTCGTCTCTTTGGTTAAAAATGAACTATTTCTCAATTACTTGTCTTTTTTGCTGAATTCGACTGGTTGAAAGTTTTTTTTTGTGAAAAAAACATTTTTACAATAAAAATTTAAATATTTTTTGTTTGAAAATTGTTCTCTTGAGAAAATTAATTTTTTTTGTTGAAAATTTATTTATTTAGTTAAAAATTTGTTTTTTTTCATAAAAAATTGATCCTTCTGAAAGAAAAGTTATCTTTTTTAGTTAAAAATTAATCCTTGTGGTTGTAAATCTTTTTTTTTAATTCAGCTTTCTTGTTTGAAAATTAAATTTATTCTCGAGAATTTAATTCTTCGTTGAAAATTAAAAAAGAAATTGAAAATTTATATTCTTTTTCAAAGAATAATGCAATTCTAAAGAGCCATAAATTTACTAAATAAAAAAAGTGTTTGGAAGGAGAATATTTGCTTTGATTAAAGAAGGCATGATAAAAGAGGATTTCGTCAGTCTCGAAATAATTTGCGCAACGAAAACAAATCTAATTGTAAATATAATTTTAAAGAAAAAAATTCAAAGATCTGTATAAAATTTTGATAAAAATTAAATATTTTGTGAAAAATTTGTTGTTTGTTGCTGTTAAAAATTATTATTTTTTGGCTGAAAGTTTAATTATTCCATTTTTAGGTAAAAATATATCCCTTATAATTTGAAAATTGAACTATTTAGTAGAAAATTAGTCTTTTTTGTTGAATCCCACTGGTTAAAAATTCCTATTTTGTTTTTGATAAAAAGTAATTTTTTTTACAATGATGTAACTATTTTATTTTTTATTGAAAATTCGCCTCTTTAAAAAATTAATGTTCTTAGTTGAAAATTCCCCTATTAGTTTGAAAATTAAACTATTTGATATAAAAATCGTGAATTTATTGATTTTGTCTTTTTGGGTATAGAAAACTAATTTTCTTGGTTAAAAGTTCGTCTTTTTTAAAATTCATTTGGCTAAAAATTGTAACAAAATTTTTTTAAATGAAAATTAATTTTATACAATGAAAATTTAACTACTCCTTTTTTTTTGTTGAAAATTCGTTTCTTTAAAAAATTAATTTTCAGGTTGCAAATTAAACTATTTGGTAGAAAATTCTTGAATTCTGTCAGCTTTTTTTATAGAAAATTAATGTTCTTATTTGAAAATTCTATTTTTTTTAATTAGTTTTTTTGTTTGGTTAAAAATTAGTTTTTTATCTGAAAACATAACTATTTTATGTTTGGTTGACAATTTTTTTTTTTTTTTGAAAGCTGAATTATTTGGTAAAAATTTCGTTTTTTTTTTGTTAGAAAATAATTTTCTAAACTTTTTAGTTCAATTTAGTTAAAAACTAAATTATTTAGTAAAAAATTCATCTTTACGAAAAAAAAATATTTTTTGTTTGTTTTTTGAATTGAAAACGAGATTAAAAATTTATTTTCTTTTGCAATTATAAAGAGTAATAAAGTGAGTAAATAAAAAAGTGTTTAAAAGAGAAATATTTGCTTTGAGAAAAGAAGGCATAATAAAAGATGATTTTTTTCAGTAGGATAGAAAATTCATCTTTTTTTCAGAAAATCTATTTTTTTCGTTCTAAATTTTTTTTTGTTAAAGATTTAACAACTTTGTTGAAAATCCACCTATTTTGGTAGAAAATTAATTTTCTTGAATGAAAATTCATTTTCTTGATTGAAAATTTAACTAATTAATTGAAATTTGAACTACATGTTTAAAAATTAATTTTTTAATATTAAACTGCCGTTGAAAATTATTAAAAAAGTTTTTATTTTGTTAAAACTGATTTTCTTATCTGAAAATTTTACTATTTTATTTTTGTTTAATTTTTTTTTTAGTCGAAGATTCAACTTTTTGGTTAAAATTTGTTTTTCAAATTCACCTGGTTAAAAAATAATGTTTTTAACTGAAAATCTAACTATTCCATTTTTAGTTAAAAAAGTATCTTTTCTATAATTGAAAATCGGACAACTTCCTTTAAATTTTTTTTTTTTTTATTAATCCTTTTTAAAAAAAATCGTTTCGTTGGTCTAAAAATTAAACTATTTGTTTAAAAAATGCATTCTTTTGGATTTAAAATTCATCTTTATGAAAAGTTTGTCATTTTGTTTAAAAAATTAATTTTTGATCTGAAAATGAAACTATTGTATTTTGTTAAAAAAATTTCTTTTTGTGTAGCAAATTAATTTTTTTGGTTGAAAAATAGCTATTTTTAAAAAAGTTTAATTGTTTTTTTAAAATTCAATTATTTTTTTAAAAGTTTATTTGTTTTTTTTTTAAAACAACTAATTTGTTTTGAAATTTGACTCTTTGAATAGAAAATTAATTAATTTTAAAAAATTGTCTTTTTTACTAAATTTAACTGTTTACCCATGGTTAATAATTTTTTTGTTTTGTTTAAAAGTAATTTTTTGAATAAAATTTTAACTATTTAATTCTTGGTTGATAAAATATCTTTTTCATTAAAAAATTCGTCTTTTTGGTAGGAAATCAATCTTCTTGGTTAAAAATTCATCTTTATTGATTAAAAATTCAGTTACTTTGTTCAAAATTTAAATATTTAGTTGGAAACTTAATTATTTTGTTGAAAGTTTCACTAATTTATTAAGAGCGTCTTTCTGGTTAAATTTTTTTTAAATAGCAAATTCATTTTTATGGTAGGAAAGTTCTATTTTTTGGTTGAAAATTCATTTTCGGTTAAAGTTTGATATTTTTTTGATACAAAATTAACTTTTTTCTTTAAAAATTAATGTTTCTGAGTTAAAATTACTTTTTTTAAATTCTGTGATCTTTTAAATAAATTCTTATTTTTGGCTTAAATATTAAACTATTTGGTTAAAAATTTAATAATTTAAATAGAAAATTAAACTATTAGATTGAGAATTAAATTTTCTCATTAAAAATAAACAGTGTTTTTAAAATTCGGCTTAAAAAGTAGATTATTTATTTGTTTTGTTAAAAACATTCAATTTTCTATTTAAAAAAATCTCTTTTTGGTTGAAAATTCATCTTTTCTTTTTAAAAATTCAATTATTTTCGGTTTCTAATAATAATAATAAAGTAAATAAATAAATTTCTACCAACAATTTGCAACAAAATCTTTAAATTTTTATTCAAACTGATAAATCACAAATAAAAAAAACGAATTCCTAACAAAAAGTGTAATAGTTGATATTTCCACAATTTTTTTATTTTTAATAAAAAAAATGATAAAATATAAAATGTTGATTTTTTTAAGTCATAAAGACGAATTTTCGAGGAAAAAGTTGAATTTAAACCCGCCAACGTGAATTTTCTCTCATAATAATGAAATAAAGATTTTCAAAAAAAAAAAATAATTTTAACCAAATTTGCTAATTTTTTTTTAATTGAATAAACTTTTAAATACAAAAAGGTAAATTTTTAACAATAAATAGAATATTTAAATTTTAAGTTAAAGAAAGAAGTTTTTAACCGAATAATAAAAAATTTGTCATTAAATAGTTAAATTTTCAACCAAACAAATGAATTTTTAATCAAAAAGTATAAATGTCAGTACAAAAATTTAAAAAAAAATAGAATAGTTGATTTTTTAGTTAAAAAAATTTATTTTGAAAAAAAAATGTAATTTTTAACCAAAAAATTAAAATTTCTACCAACAATAATTAACTTTCTACTGAAGGAGAATAATTTTCAAAAAAATTCATGAATTTTTATCCAAGTATTAAAAATTTTAATTGAATTTTCAATGAAACTGATAAATCACTAATAAAAAATACGAATTCTTAACAAAAAGTGTAATAGTTGATATTTAAACTATTTTTTTATTTTAAATAATAATAATCATAATAATTGAATAAATATTTTCAACAAAAAAAAAACGAATTTT
>JAAAKG020138013.1:0-12749 GCA_010014905.2 Druon quercuslanigerum
TCTTCGACACACCGATCGAATCGAAAAATCCGATCCGATCGCAACACGGATCGAATGTCGAATATTCGACATTCGATTCGATCAGCGCGCCGATCGAATCGAATTTCGGATCGAATTTTTTTGCACACCTCTAATTTACATGTATTATGTCAGTGCTCGGCGTTAGCTAGTCTGAGGCATCAAATCCTTGAGTCCTATTAAATGGAACCTGAGGAAGTTACTACTTAAACACTTGTAGTAAATATACAGCATTTTGGTTCTACTTATTTAGTTATATTATTTTTCATATCGTAATTAAGTGCATCCTGGCCATATTTTGTGCTCTGCCTCTGAATCATTATCGTTCTCAATTTGACGCTTTAATTCATATTTATTACTATGCGAATTCAACCTTACACCAACTCTACAAATTGACTACTTTTATTATTCGTGTGCACATAGAACTGCTTCTCTTAATATGCCAATAGTTACCTTTAGAATTTGACGTGTTAATGTCCAGTCTCTCTTGGCACATTTTTTCGATTTTTAGAGACGATAAAAGGGGTGATGAAGTTTGTCTGTTTTTGAATAACAGTCGGATTAGGACTGTGGTTGAAGTGAGTCTTGTAGCTACTTATTCCACGACGGAATTTCTCTTTGTCGGAGTTATGTCAACTCCTGACAGTATTTTAGTGGGAGTAATTTATAAACCACTTAATGCCTTCTATGTTACAGAGCTTGAATCGGTAATTTTTTTACTCATTCCCAACTTTAATAGCATTATCCTTGCTGGAAATTTTAACACTAACTTAAATCTCACTTCCAATCATAATAAATATTTTACATCATTGGTATACTCTTCGGGGCTCTCGATTGTACCTCATATTTCCTCTAATCATATTAATCATTCCAGTACTCGTATTGACACTATGATTGTAGACGATAATGATAAGTTTATCTCCTACAAATAACATTCTATCCCTTTTCTCTCTAGCCACGGCTGAATTACCATTTCCTTAAAATTTTTCTATAATTTAAATATAAAAACATCCCATACACTGGTGCAGAATCTCTCTAACATTGATGAACATATAGTTCACGAACATCTAATGACGTATGATTGTGAAAAAAATATTACTTGATACAGATATAAATAATAAAATTTACGCTCTGACTAATTACCTAGTCTCCGAGTTCAACAAATTTTCACCGCTAGACGTTCCTAAAAACTTCAATAAAGCTGTCCCCTGGATCACACTGAAATTAAAAATCTGATGAGGAAACCTGATGCTCAATTTCGTAAACTCAGGAACTTAGTTGAAACTAAGATTAGAGATAAATTTCACTGATACAATTATAACAAGATTGCACATAGTGACAAAAATGAGGATATTTGGCATCTTATCAGACGTTTACACATAATCCCGACCAAGCAAAAATCTGTAGATAGTAACTTTTCGCCTAATGACCTTTTTAAGACTTTTTTACATGCCTAGTTCCAGACATACCATCATCATTTTCCAGTACCCCTATTAATTCAACATTTAATGATGCTGGCTTCTTTTTTGATGACATCACACCTGAAATACTTTTAAAAAAATACTTGAAATTTAATCCAACGCCATAGGAACTGATGAAATATCAATCAAAATGTTTAAATTTGCCATTCCAATTATCTTTCCTTTTCTTGGGCGTATTTATAATGTTGCCTTACAGGTTAGTATCTTTTCAGATATCTGGAAAAGGCAGTTATTTTTCCAGTTCTCAAAATTTTTAATCATACTTCACCGAAACCCTTCCACCCAATTTATATTTTACGTGTACTATCTAAAAACGATGCAATTAGGTTTTAGAGCGAAAAACAGTACTCTAACTGCTTCCCTTAAAGTAAATACGGATCTCAAATTAGCAATGGATAATAGGGAGTTCACGATTGTTGTCCTGTTTGATTTTTCAAAGGCTTTTAATATGGTCAACCATAAATTACTTCTACAAAAATTAAAATCTTTCAACGTATCAAGTTCTGTCATCCAATGTTCCAATCCTACTTTAATAATCGGTCTCACAGAATTATTCATAGTAGCGGATGTCTAACTGAGGGACGTCAAGAGTGGGGTTCCTCAGTGTTTTATTCTGGCACCCATTCTCTTCATTTTGTTCACCTCTGACCTTGGAAGTGAACTACAATATTGTAGCTACCACAAATATGCTGAAGATTTTAAAATTTACCTACCGGAACCAATTGCTTCTCTGAGTAGATTACTTGTTCAAGTAACTTGTGCAAGAAAGAATAGACTCATTCTTAACCCGGGCAAAACTCAGGCAATTGTTGTCGGACCTACTTCATCTCCGTCGCTTGAAATCTGGCATCATTTCCGCCGGAAATTAGTCAGAATGCATGAAAGACCTATTTCAGAAAAATTTTAAATTAAAATATTTTTTTTACATAAGATGTATATTCCTTGTAATATTTTTGTTTTGTTTTAATAATCAGTATAATCAAAATTAGGAATTTTGTATGCAACATTAAAAAAAGGAATTAATGCATCAATTTAGTATCTCTATGTCCCACAGTTGGGGAAAAAAATGTTTGCGGATATTTTTTAATTGTTTTTCATTTTTTTGTTTACTTAATTAGTTTAATTTTATAATAATATCCCCACATAAAATGTTAAAAATGTGTTATTAACAGTTGATTACCTGCCAAAAAAGTTTAAATGCCAAAAATCAGCTAAATCATGCATTTGTAAATTATGTTTGATGAATAAATTATTAAGTATTATAATTTATATCAAAAAATTATTTTCAAATAACTGGCACACATGTAATCGAACTCTGATGGAGATAGCTTTATGAAGCTAATCAAATTAGCATATTTATTGCCTCAATTAAAATAGATATAACTCAAACTGCGCTTGCGTCGCGCCAAAATATGTAATGACAATGGTAATGGTTAACATTCCCGACTGCTAGATGATAGATTTAGGTATAGGTGTGCGTGTTCGATACTCCGTAGCGTTAGGAGTTTTATTTGAAATTCAATGTTTAAAAATGTAATACATGTATTCGCACTAAATAGAAACATAAATCTATACGGGGTCCTGTTAATCGTCGCGCGATTGATGGGCATTCTCGTTAGGGCCTGCTCAGAAGCTCTAGTTAGAACCTGACTAAAACGATCTAAATTTTAACATGGGATATGCAATTGTGCAATTATTGGAGCCTTGGTGGAAATAAGGTTCAGGAAATAAAGATCTGTTTTTCGAGCTCTCACGTTTAAAATATGAGTGCATGATAACCTAATTTTTCAAATGTCGCTATTTGTTCTCTGACATACAGGTGTACAAGGAAATACGCACAAAAATATGTGTTAAACTTTAATGTTGAATAAACAAGTTGGTAAACAATTTTTTCTCCCTAGACCTAAATTTAGGATTTTAAAGTTTTCTGCGTGGAATACGGAAAGCTTATACATATACGGAAACATCTCGTAAATGATGAGAACCGCGGGTATTCTATTCCTCGCTGTTGCTGTTTTCCTTGGTTCTATTGGTAAATATATAATAATATAACTTTACATCATTAACTCAATTTTCGCATAACTATATTTTTTCATTTCTGAAAATGTTAATTATTAATCAAATTTTGCAATAATTTAAAAAAAATGCATGCACATTCTATAATTTTGAAAATTGAATTCAGATACTTATTCCACAACATCATAAATATTTAAAAAATCATATAATTGTGATATATTATATAACTTTTGCACTAATTGAGATATTTCAGATTTCTTTCCATAAAATTTTTAATCTTATGTAGAAAGTAAAATTAGATCAACAGCATATATTTGGCATATAATTCGTTTCTATTAGAGCGCAGTTTAAAATGCGAAAAAATATTATTTTTCATACTTATTATAAAAAACGCCATTTTAATTACGATGGGGTTTCCTGTTTACAGTACACAAATTTGGCGTCAAAATTCAAAAATTCAAAATTTTCAGATTTTCAAAAATGTCAGTGCAAGAAGATTTTTCGGGGTAAATAAAAGGAATGTGGGGCCAGAATTCAAAAATTCATAAGAAATACGAAGATTTGGAAAATTTAGTTAAATCAGTTTTTACAAAAGATAGTACCATGGGCTTTTCGACTTTCAGAATACAGAGTATTGGGGACTCTAATAACTCGACCAATTTAGTACAATTTTCAAAATTTTAAATTAAATTTCTATTTTCTTTAAATCGATAAACCACTGGTACTCCAATTGAATGGAAATATACCGAATTTAAAATCCAGAATTTTGGCCTTTTTGTGGTTTAACAACTGCAAAAATTAATTTTCAAAAAAATCATATCTCCTAAAAACTACCTCCTAATAAAATATTCACCTAAATTAAATGCTAGCATGTCAGAATTTTTGGCTTTTTTGGTCTCCTCTTTGACACCAATACCGATTTCTGGTTTCTTTTTTTTCTTTAAAAAGTAGATTTTTAGGGTCTAGGTGATGGCTACCAGCCTTTCTTACTTAACGTAGTGCCTTATTTATCTCCTTAGCTGACCATTTTTTAAAAGATAATCTATACGGAATGTGCAAAATGTATCCAAGGATCGAATCCATGCGTGTAGGGTTGACAATCCGAATTCAAAAACACTAAGATCTTCTGATTTGGATTTTACCTTCTTAAGATCATTTATCTCTTGGGGACATGTTTTGCAGACGCCACAAACAGCGCAAGATGATGTGTTGATAATCAATGCGCGCACTTTTTCATCGATCATTGTACAGACTGATTGATGGATGATCACAAAAGTTGATTTGTTCACTTAGAATCCAACATTTGTGTTAGAGCATTATCCCTCGTAAGTGGTATAGGCTGATTACCACAACATTGTGACTGCGACTGACCCTGCTGATCATGATCTGAGCGTGTAACATTTAGATTCGATCTCTCTAAAATGTTTTAAACTGCAATTTGTTTGGAACTTCCTGAAACATCTACTCTTCTTTTCTTCGTTCGAATAGAACAATGCTCGAATTTTTGTACACTCTTTTGAGCATACTTCAGACCATCAATAGATGTATGTGAAATTACAAAATCAGAATTTAACCAACATTCTTTTTGCTTCAAAAATTGTTCCGTCACGTACAAAGCTGACCTCCATCTTCTTTTGCAATTCGGTATACACCATCAAGTAGAATTTAAGTTTAAGGATTCAAGCTCTTTTGAACTTAAATTGCACTTACTTTTGCCAAATTTGGATAATAAGATTTGCGGATCCACGTCCTCATTCTCAGTTAGTAGCTTGCACAATTCTTATTTTTTTCAAGGCATGCTCGACTTTGCACAAGAAAAACAAATTGGAGTGATGTAATATTTGTTTAATGTTAAAAAATATAATGGTTTAAACAATTTATTGTAATTATTATTAATAATGTTCTTTTTACATAATTATAATATGGGTTTTTAGTGTGAGTAAAGACAATAAAAAATTCAACAATATCCATTTGTTCCCACAGAATTAAGTTGGGAAAGCGACCAACATAAAAATACTTGGAATCCGTGGGACGCAAGCCCGAGTCCGAGCCCGAGAGCACACAGACGTAAAGCGGGAAAAGCAGTCGCCGAATCTCCGTCAGGTAAGTAACTTTTTTAGATTTTTGTCGTAATAACTATTAATTATTTTTATGTAAAATTTTACTTTGTGGAATATTTTACAAAAAGTGGTGAATTTTCCCCAAGATTTGACGGGAAGCGTAAGGCTCTACTTCTGGTAACTACTAAATATGATTCAGTGGCTCCAGAACGTGGAATTTTTGGGCCCCCAACTCTTTTCCATCTAGGAGAAAACATTCAAACGTAGCGTCTCGGTGAGTCGGCTCTGTTGCATGATGGGAAGACCAGCCTCGTGTAAACCCGAAAATGCACGAACAGGAGTCCGAGCTCTCCCGACTTCACGAATGACGATCTAGCTGCTCCCCACCTACTCCCTAAATTTATTTCGTTCTTGAAATCCCAAATTACCTTATGGAGTCATTAGACCAGAGTGACCGTTTTCATTAAAGAAAAAAGTCCCGGTTCGCAAACATTTTTCTCGGTCAATAAAATTTAAAAAATGGAACTTAGAAGCCAAAAGTTGTTTTATTTTAAGTTATAAAAACGGAACTGCAAATGAAAGCATACTTAAAGTGAAACTCTTGAATTTTTAATGTAGTTATATTTTAAATAGCTTAAAAATCCTAAAACTGCTTTAAAATTTTATTGTAATATCTTGAAGCAATTACGTGTTGTTTGATATTTTTTGATATTTTTTATTATTTAACATTTATTTCAGAACTTCTAAACATCTTTCGAAATAATTTGAATTTTTCCTCTGATTTTTTTTTAATCTGGAAAAAGGCAGTTATTTTTCCAGTTCTCAAAATTTCTAATCATACTTCACCGAAACCCTTCCACCCAATTTATATTTTACGTGTACTATCTAAAAACGATGCAATTAGGTTTTAGAGCGAAAAACAGTACTCTAACTGCTTCCCTTAAAGTAAATACGGATCTCAAATTAGCAATGGATAATAGGGAGTTCACGATTGTTGTCCTGTTTGATTTTTCAAAGGCTTTTAATATGGTCAACCATAAATTACTTCTACAAAAATTAAAATCTTTCAACGTATCAAGTTCTGTCATCCAATGTTCCAATCCTACTTTAATAATCGGTCTCACAGAATTATTCATAGTAGCGGATGTCTAACTGAGGGACGTCAAGAGTGGGGTTCCTCAGTGTTTTATTCTGGCACCCATTCTCTTCATTTTGTTCACCTCTGACCTTGGAAGTGAACTACAATATTGTAGCTACCACAAATATGCTGAAGATTTTAAAATTTACCTACCGGAACCAATTGCTTCTCTGAGTAGATTACTTGTTCAAGTAACTTGTGCAAGAAAGAATAGACTCATTCTTAACCCGGGCAAAACTCAGGCAATTGTTGTCGGACCTACTTCATCTCCGTCGCTTGAAATCTGGCATCATTTCCGCCGGAAATTAGTCAGAATGCATGAAAGACCTATTTCAGAAAAATTTTAAATTAAAATATTTTTTTTACATAAGATGTATATTCCTTGTAATATTTTTGTTTTGTTTTAATAATCAGTATAATCAAAATTAGGAATTTTGTATGCAACATTAAAAAAAGGAATTAATGCATCAATTTAGTATCTCTATGTCCCACAGTTGGGGAAAAAAATGTTTGCGGATATTTTTTAATTGTTTTTCATTTTTTTGTTTACTTAATTAGTTTAATTTTATAATAATATCCCCACATAAAATGTTAAAAATGTGTTATTAACAGTTGATTACCTGCCAAAAAAGTTTAAATGCCAAAAATCAGCTAAATCATGCATTTGTAAATTATGTTTGATGAATAAATTATTAAGTATTATAATTTATATCAAAAAATTATTTTCAAATAACTGGCACACATGTAATCGAACTCTGATGGAGATAGCTTTATGAAGCTAATCAAATTAGCATATTTATTGCCTCAATTAAAATAGATATAACTCAAACTGCGCTTGCGTCGCGCCAAAATATGTAATGACAATGGTAATGGTTAACATTCCCGACTGCTAGATGATAGATTTAGGTATAGGTGTGCGTGTTCGATACTCCGTAGCGTTAGGAGTTTTATTTGAAATTCAATGTTTAAAAATGTAATACATGTATTCGCACTAAATAGAAACATAAATCTATACGGGGTCCTGTTAATCGTCGCGCGATTGATGGGCATTCTCGTTAGGGCCTGCTCAGAAGCTCTAGTTAGAACCTGACTAAAACGATCTAAATTTTAACATGGGATATGCAATTGTGCAATTATTGGAGCCTTGGTGGAAATAAGGTTCAGGAAATAAAGATCTGTTTTTCGAGCTCTCACGTTTAAAATATGAGTGCATGATAACCTAATTTTTCAAATGTCGCTATTTGTTCTCTGACATACAGGTGTACAAGGAAATACGCACAAAAATATGTGTTAAACTTTAATGTTGAATAAACAAGTTGGTAAACAATTTTTTCTCCCTAGACCTAAATTTAGGATTTTAAAGTTTTCTGCGTGGAATACGGAAAGCTTATACATATACGGAAACATCTCGTAAATGATGAGAACCGCGGGTATTCTATTCCTCGCTGTTGCTGTTTTCCTTGGTTCTATTGGTAAATATATAATAATATAACTTTACATCATTAACTCAATTTTCGCATAACTATATTTTTTCATTTCTGAAAATGTTAATTATTAATCAAATTTTGCAATAATTTAAAAAAAATGCATGCACATTCTATAATTTTGAAAATTGAATTCAGATACTTATTCCACAACATCATAAATATTTAAAAAATCATATAATTGTGATATATTATATAACTTTTGCACTAATTGAGATATTTCAGATTTCTTTCCATAAAATTTTTAATCTTATGTAGAAAGTAAAATTAGATCAACAGCATATATTTGGCATATAATTCGTTTCTATTAGAGCGCAGTTTAAAATGCGAAAAAATATTATTTTTCATACTTATTATAAAAAACGCCATTTTAATTACGATGGGGTTTCCTGTTTACAGTACACAAATTTGGCGTCAAAATTCAAAAATTCAAAATTTTCAGATTTTCAAAAATGTCAGTGCAAGAAGATTTTTCGGGGTAAATAAAAGGAATGTGGGGCCAGAATTCAAAAATTCATAAGAAATACGAAGATTTGGAAAATTTAGTTAAATCAGTTTTTACAAAAGATAGTACCATGGGCTTTTCGACTTTCAGAATACAGAGTATTGGGGACTCTAATAACTCGACCAATTTAGTACAATTTTCAAAATTTTAAATTAAATTTCTATTTTCTTTAAATCGATAAACCACTGGTACTCCAATTGAATGGAAATATACCGAATTTAAAATCCAGAATTTTGGCCTTTTTGTGGTTTAACAACTGCAAAAATTAATTTTCAAAAAAATCATATCTCCTAAAAACTACCTCCTAATAAAATATTCACCTAAATTAAATGCTAGCATGTCAGAATTTTTGGCTTTTTTGGTCTCCTCTTTGACACCAATACCGATTTCTGGTTTCTTTTTTTTCTTTAAAAAGTAGATTTTTAGGGTCTAGGTGATGGCTACCAGCCTTTCTTACTTAACGTAGTGCCTTATTTATCTCCTTAGCTGACCATTTTTTAAAAGATAATCTATACGGAATGTGCAAAATGTATCCAAGGATCGAATCCATGCGTGTAGGGTTGACAATCCGAATTCAAAAACACTAAGATCTTCTGATTTGGATTTTACCTTCTTAAGATCATTTATCTCTTGGGGACATGTTTTGCAGACGCCACAAACAGCGCAAGATGATGTGTTGATAATCAATGCGCGCACTTTTTCATCGATCATTGTACAGACTGATTGATGGATGATCACAAAAGTTGATTTGTTCACTTAGAATCCAACATTTGTGTTAGAGCATTATCCCTCGTAAGTGGTATAGGCTGATTACCACAACATTGTGACTGCGACTGACCCTGCTGATCATGATCTGAGCGTGTAACATTTAGATTCGATCTCTCTAAAATGTTTTAAACTGCAATTTGTTTGGAACTTCCTGAAACATCTACTCTTCTTTTCTTCGTTCGAATAGAACAATGCTCGAATTTTTGTACACTCTTTTGAGCATACTTCAGACCATCAATAGATGTATGTGAAATTACAAAATCAGAATTTAACCAACATTCTTTTTGCTTCAAAAATTGTTCCGTCACGTACAAAGCTGACCTCCATCTTCTTTTGCAATTCGGTATACACCATCAAGTAGAATTTAAGTTTAAGGATTCAAGCTCTTTTGAACTTAAATTGCACTTACTTTTGCCAAATTTGGATAATAAGATTTGCGGATCCACGTCCTCATTCTCAGTTAGTAGCTTGCACAATTCTTATTTTTTTCAAGGCATGCTCGACTTTGCACAAGAAAAACAAATTGGAGTGATGTAATATTTGTTTAATGTTAAAAAATATAATGGTTTAAACAATTTATTGTAATTATTATTAATAATGTTCTTTTTACATAATTATAATATGGGTTTTTAGTGTGAGTAAAGACAATAAAAAATTCAACAATATCCATTTGTTCCCACAGAATTAAGTTGGGAAAGCGACCAACATAAAAATACTTGGAATCCGTGGGACGCAAGCCCGAGTCCGAGCCCGAGAGCACACAGACGTAAAGCGGGAAAAGCAGTCGCCGAATCTCCGTCAGGTAAGTAACTTTTTTAGATTTTTGTCGTAATAACTATTAATTATTTTTATGTAAAATTTTACTTTGTGGAATATTTTACAAAAAGTGGTGAATTTTCCCCAAGATTTGACGGGAAGCGTAAGGCTCTACTTCTGGTAACTACTAAATATGATTCAGTGGCTCCAGAACGTGGAATTTTTGGGCCCCCAACTCTTTTCCATCTAGGAGAAAACATTCAAACGTAGCGTCTCGGTGAGTCGGCTCTGTTGCATGATGGGAAGACCAGCCTCGTGTAAACCCGAAAATGCACGAACAGGAGTCCGAGCTCTCCCGACTTCACGAATGACGATCTAGCTGCTCCCCACCTACTCCCTAAATTTATTTCGTTCTTGAAATCCCAAATTACCTTATGGAGTCATTAGACCAGAGTGACCGTTTTCATTAAAGAAAAAAGTCCCGGTTCGCAAACATTTTTCTCGGTCAATAAAATTTAAAAAATGGAACTTAGAAGCCAAAAGTTGTTTTATTTTAAGTTATAAAAACGGAACTGCAAATGAAAGCATACTTAAAGTGAAACTCTTGAATTTTTAATGTAGTTATATTTTAAATAGCTTAAAAATCCTAAAACTGCTTTAAAATTTTATTGTAATATCTTGAAGCAATTACGTGTTGTTTGATATTTTTTGATATTTTTTATTATTTAACATTTATTTCAGAACTTCTAAACATCTTTCGAAATAATTTGAATTTTTCCTCTGATTTTTTTTTAATCCTGCCAAATTTATCAAATTTCCTTAGAATCCTCCTAATTGATTTTTAATAATATTGTGAATCTTTTTAAATATTCTCTTCAAATTAATTTTAAGAAATGAAAAATCATTTTTAATTTTTTTATAAAATGTTTTTTATTCTTTTTAAGTCTTTCAATGTTCCTAAAAAGCTTCTAAATTTTTGTTCTTTAACTTCCAAAATCTATATTCGATTTTTTATTAGGCCGTGGACTACTTGCACCAAAATTTGTGTACAATTAGCCGCATTTTGTCGGTACACGTGAAAGCTTCGTTTAAATAACTTAAAATTATTTCAAATTTTTAATTAATTTTGCATTTTTGGAAAGTGCTCAGTATTCCTTCAACTCACTCGAATTTTTTCTGAGAATAATAGGAGTTCAATTTTTATTTAAAAACAAACCGTAGCAGTAAGCATTTTCGCTGCGTATAAATGTAGAAAACATAATCTATAATGTAAAAATTGTATTGAACAATCGGCGCTGTGCGTACAAGATATGCTTATGTATGTGACATATGGAAGAAATACGACAAAAATATTTAACCATGCGGCCTAAAATTTCAGAACCGAGTACAGTCCGCTCTCTGAATAATACTGCTCTGAATAGTGCCATTTCTCCTCATATTTGCTTGACAACCTCCCCCACCATCGCGCTATCGCTTCGAGCACCTGCATTTCAATCCAGTCTCTCTGAATTATGCCAATCAAATAAATGTACGAAAACACATTATGTACCGGATGAATGCTTCATAGTACTAATAATAATTAACCAAAGACTTATCTAATCAATACTTGTACAACAACGGCGGCACGATTCAGGAAAAGCAGACGCGAATACAAAGCTGCTTCCACTTATCAAGAAGGGGGGAAGCTGAGTTCCAAGAAAAACACCCCCCTACCAGGTCATGTCCGGCATTATTCAGAGAATGGACTGTACTGAATTGATAAACATCTTAAACTAAAACAAGCACTTTTACCATTTATTGATTCTGTCATCAATTGCAGAAAATAATATTTTTTTTACGATTTACGGGGAAAAAGTTGTTCAAGAAATTAAGTTTATTTACAACGTTCTAAATATCCCAAAAAATAACTTAATTTATAATAAGTAACTATAATTTAATCATAAAAGTCAGACTTACATACAAAATCCTCGGAAAAAATCCACTTATGGATTGAAGATTACTCATGTGCAAAAAATTCAAGAAAATACTGGTTTTAAAGTGAATTTAGTAGAAATATAAGGTATTAATGCACAGAAGTTGTTTATTCCATACAGATTTGCATTATTCCTGCAAATATTAACCAATTTTCATGAATATTTTTATCAAATTAATAGCATTATATAAATAACTTCATTACGTTAATTGAAATCGAATTAATCAATGATTTCATAATGTCAGTCTTTCTAACTGGCCGAATTTTCATCAGAATCCCGGATTCGTTCGTTGCGGATAATTCGACCATAGCGTGTGTCGGCTGCATTTTGACGAAGGTTATCATGCTCGCTATGGAAATGAATGTACAGATATCAAAGAACGTCACTACTATTCTGCTGTCCAACGAAAAACCGTAGTAAGTGACTTTTGCCATAGAGATTATTTTCTCATGCCCTAGTACCGGAAAATATTCTCTACACTGTTAGAAAAAAGTCGCAGAGTCACACCGATAAGTGAAAGTTTTTCCCTTTGCAACAGGAGTGTGTTATT
>JAAAKG020138014.1:0-12749 GCA_010014905.2 Druon quercuslanigerum
ATTTACTTTACCTTGATATACCTGTTTTGTTAGTCGTCCATCCTTCATTCTCTCAACATGCCCGAACCATCTTAACCGGTTTCTTTCCCATGTGTCAACTAGCGTTTCTTCCGCACCACATTCTTTACGGATTATCTCGTTAATAATGATTATTAGAAAAGCTATTATCGATGGATTCGTTAGAAACAATGTTCTAGTTTTTTCCTCATTAGTCTGCATGCATAAAAAATGTTTTATAAATTAATCGCACAATGTTGAAATTCGGAGCAGAACAAAAAGGTTTTTTTCTTATTTTACTGTACTTGTAAAAACACAAAAAATTTCGAATCACGTTCAAACCGGGCTCATTCGAAATCTTATCTCTCTAACTTCAAAGGATATGTTTTTTGTGATTTAATGTTTTCCGGAGCAGCAGCTGAAAAACATAACCTGTAAATCATAACAGTAGGATGGGTTGATCTAAATTAACGTTCTGTGAATTAGATGTACCTGAAAAGTAATTGTAATACTGATTTTGAGGATAAATATACGTATAATATATATTTTTAATTATTTTAGTGTTTATTTTTTAGACCTAAATATTTACAATTTTTTTAAAAATACAAATAGATAGTTCAAATAAAAAAATTTCATTGTAATTGTATTTTATGTAATAAGTTGATAAAGCCTCGATTTTTTCTGGAATGCGGTGGATCTCCTATGATAATAGGAGAATTTAATATTTGAATTTGTTTGAAAGTGTAAAAAATCAGCCAAGCATCACTATAAATAATAATAATTTTTCTTCAACTACTTTGTTCTTTACAAAAAACAATTATTTTACTAAATACAACTAATCTAATAAAAAAATTCCCTTGATTCTTATTATAACTTTCACGCTCTTCCTCCAGTGTAAATTATTTTACTTTGCACTAGTTTTTATTTAATATTTTGACACAAAACTGCAGACGGAAAATATTTTTCTGTAGGTTAAGCAATTAGCTGTTCGCGTTGACCGTGCCGATCGCTACCCCATCCTATGACGGAGCCCGTCCACTAGTGAGGCACGTCCTTCACTTTTGGATGGTTTACTTTTTCATTGTTTTAAACATGTGTTTAAACAATTGGTCGGTTTTTAATCAATAAATTTTGTTCCTCGAAGGAATATTCTATCTACTACAATTTTTTCTTTTCTATAACCTACTGTATAAAGATAAAATTTTGAGTTAAAGTTATGGTGCCGGTACCGCCCCACTCGCCCCTACTTAATAATGCTTTTTAAATTTGCAGTTCAAATTTTCATTAGGCTACAGTCTATCTTTTAAATTTCTTTCGACTCATTTTTTATCATTTTTTTTCTTATCCACAAGATCGAAGAGGTCATCTAAACAAGATCCCAAATTTGTGTAGTTTATACACTTTTTTATAATAATAATAACACATTCAACATAAACTATTTTTGGGTTCTGCCTTGGATAGCACGTGTCAGCGTATAATCAAAATTCAGGGGAATGATTAAATTCGATCGGCTACAGACACATCTGAACAAAAGTCCATACACATTGTGAAATTCTGGGAAAGCAAGTGGATTGCATGCGCACTTACACATTGAATTGAACAGGCAGCCGTGTTATCATAACCCAGTGACGCCAAATATTGATTTTGACACGTATACACGTGACGAGAACCAGCATGTAAGCTCAAGAAATGCATATGTTCAATTGTGTGTATAAGGTACATTTATCGCTAATTATGCCAAAAGAATAGTTGTTTACTTCTAGGTTATTTCTTTCAAAGGAAATGATAATATCAGGTCTCAAAATCATTCCCCTATTCTCCTTTTTCCAAAAATTCTCGTTTTTTCATCTTTTCGAGGATTATTCCTTTTTTTCCCTGTTTTCAAGATATGTCCTCTATTTTTTCATACTTGCGTACTTCCTTAATGCTTCCTTAAAAAAATACATATGTAAAAAAAGTATGTACCCTAGGGTGCCTAGCGAAGTCCCGAGTTTTTTATTTTATAAAACCTTGAATCGAATTTTTTTTTATCGAGGCGAGAAAGTTATTTTCCGTTTTGAAAGATTTGAGAAAATATATATATTTTTTTACACTTTTAAATGTTTCATCAAAACGTTTGATATAAAAGAATTGTTTGGTGTTACAAATTAATGTTCTGAAAGGTTGTTAACATTTATCGAAGCATACTTTTCTTTTCAATATGAAACTCATGGAAAATACTTGCCATTAAAATAATTTGTCGTGACACAAGTCATAATATAATAAATGAATTTATTGTATAACACATTTTTCCATTTAAATTTTTTTATATCGACGGAAAAGATAACAAGAAGCTTGATAATCGTTATGATAATAATTATATAATAACAAATGTAAATTTACTGAATAAATTGGACTGGTTTGGATGTAGGTATTTAAATAGTGTATTTTTCTAGGTATTTATATAAATTTTTTGTTAACTGAATTAAAAAAAAATTAATCCCTTACTAGATTTCAGATTTGATGGATTTGATCGATTTAAAAAATGGTTAATTTTATAAAAATAATAATAAAAATAATCGGGAAATGATGGGGAATATCTTGAAACCGGGAAAAATGGGAAAATGACAGTTAATTTATTTTACGACTGGGACTTTTACAATTATCATTTGATCGTTTGTAAATTTGAAAAATTATTAATTCTTTTTAAAACTGAATTAAACAATGTGCAGATTTTAGCGTTGAAAATATTGAAATGTTCAATTCGGAAGCCTTATAATCGTTCAACAAGTTTAAACGTTCGTTTTTAGAATTAAACGGTTTTATTCATAATTTTAAATTCTTTAAAATGTTTGTTTTCAGTCTTAAATATTTAATGTTTAACCCACTTAACTAAAAAGAAAAATTCCTTAATATTTAGCAATACTAGGCTGTCATTTGAAATGAGCAATCATGAATCAAATATTCAAAACTATACAATTTTGTAAACCAAAATGTTTTAAATAGAAGCCTTGAATCTTTCCAATTTCAGAGTGCTAAAGGTAAACCTTAAATATTACAATAATTGGAAAATATCTTTTATATAATTGGAAGAAAGACATTTTAAAAACATTTTTATCGAGTTGGTAGGGAGCCAATTTAGGTTTTCAATTTTTTCGGGATTGGAAAATAAACTTTTTATTTTTGAGATTTTCATTGAGTTGGAAGGAATGAATTTTTGCTTTAAAATTTTTCCTGAATTGGAAAAGGAAATTTTTTTTCTATTTTTAAGATCGTTCTTAAGTTGGAAGGGAATTTTTTATTCACAATATTTTTCTGAATTGGATGTTTTTTTTTAAATTTTAAATATTTGTATTAAGTTAGAAGAGGGGGAATTTTGGTTGTCAGATATTTCTGAGATAAAAGAGGGCTTTTTTTCTTTATATTTTTTAGGTTGGAAGCGACAAAATTTTGGTTATTTAAATTTTTTTTAATTGTATGTAGCCCTTTATTTCTTTTTAATATTTTTTTTGAGTTTAAGAAAAGCTTGGTATATTTCTAGTTTTTTGTTAAATTGCAAGAGGGACATTTTTTTATTTTTCATACTTTAATTGAGTTTGAAGAGAAGAGTTTTTGGTTTACAATTTTTTCTCTATTGGAAGGGGAAATTTTATTTTATTTTGAATATTTTAAACGAGTTGGAAGATACGAAATTGTAATTATTTTAATTTTTTTTTATAGAAAAGACCATTTTGATTTTTGTAGAAACTTTATTGAGATGAAGGAAGAAACTTTTTGTTTCCTTTTTTTCTGATTTGGAAGACGGACATTTTTTATATTTAAGAATTTTATTGAGCTGGAAGAGAGGAAATTTTGATATACTGTTTTTTCCGCATTGAAAAAAAATATTTTATTTTATTTTTAATCCTTTAAAGGATTTGGAATATACGAAATTTTCGTTATTTATTTTATTTTGTTTAGAAAAGACCATTTTTATTTTTTAGAATTTTTATTGAGATGAAAGAAGACAATTTTTATTTCCTTTTTTTCTGATTTAGAAGACAACAATTTTTTATTTTTAAGAATTTTACGGAGTTCGAAAAGAAGAAATTTACGTTTACAATTTTGTCTGTATTGGAAGAGGTTATTTTATTTTATTTTGAATGCTTTTAATGAGTTGGAAGATTCAAAATTTTAGTTATTTATTTTATTTTATCTAGACAAGGCTTTTTTTGCTTTTTAATATTTTTATTAAATTGCCAAGAGGGACTTTTAATTTACTTTTTTTTCCTAATCGAATTTATTTTTAAGAATTTTGTTGAGTTGGAAGGAAAGAAATTTTTGTTCTAAATTAGAAAAGGCCATCATTTCTTTACAATATTTCAATATTTTAATTAAATTTAAGGTCCCGCCTAACCCAAAATGGCTTAATGGTATAATAATATTAAAATAAGAAAAGAAAAGGAAAGACTTTTCAACTTTTTCCTGAAATGAAAGAAGGACATTTTTTGGATTTTTTAAGACTTTTGATGAGTTGAAAGGGGCGAAAGTGTAGTTAATTATTTTATTTGGCAAAGGCCATTTTATCTTTTTAGCATTTATATTATGTTCGAAGTAACTAAATTCCGATTCTCAATGTTTTATGAATAGGAAGAGGGATATATTTTTTTATAAGATTTTTGTCTGGTTGGAAGGGAGGAAATTTTAATTTTTTTTAAATTGGTAGCACTTTTGTTTATTCCTAAAATTTCTGTCAAATTCTAAGGGACGAAATTTTGGTTTTCCAGTTTTTCTAAACCGGTAAAAAACAGTTTAATTTGCAATTTAGTGGCATTTAAATAAAACTTGTTTGATTAGAATTTTTAGATTTAATGACCGTGAAATTTGTTTGTCAACCGAAATTACCAGAAATTTTTACCTTTAATTAATTTGCTTTAGACGCAATAAAATATTTATCGAAAATTAAATAAATTCACTTCGGTTTTTGGCATCTTAATTATTTCCTATTAAAGTGTCTGTCATAAATAAAAGTTTATAAAGGGATTAATGTGTCAATATTGAGAAAGGATGAAATTGTTTTCATGTCTCAAAAATATAAATTTTGAGTTTGAATAGCTTTTTGATTAAATCGAAAATTTATATATGTATGATTGTATCACCTAGGTAGATTTATTTTATCCCCGTACATGACTAACGAATTTCAGCAACACGAATTGAAATTGAATTGGCAAGAAGCGAACGAGGAAATTCGAAGCGACAGGCTGCAAAAAATAATTTCGTTGGGAACGACGCTTCGCGAGTCGTGACAGAAAATCGAAGCTCAGAAAAATATTTACGCTCCTTTCCGCCACGAAACTAATCTCGATCTATCTCACTCGCATCATCATCCTCCACTGACTTTAATTTCGATATCGATCCAATCGACTCACCCCCCCCCCCCGCGAAACTCACGTGTTTTGAAACGAGAAGTTCGTTACATTACGCGAGTATTATGTGGGTGCGTTATTCGCGTCCCATGTTTTCCACCCTATTAATTCTCTGCTCTTTAGCCATTCATTTTCGTTTCATCCACACCCATTTCCCGGCTATGTGTGTTTTTCAATAGTGATGTTTGTACATTCTAATTCTGAATTGGTTCAATTTTACTAATTCAGGGTGGTATTAGGCCATGGGAAATCTGGAAATTAGGGAAAAGGGGGGGAATTTTAGGGTTAGGGAAATTCAGCGAAAAATCGGGGTTTTTGAAAAACGTCGTGCAAAAGTCAGGGAATTACCACAAAAGGTACTTTGAATAACTGTCACGGATAATGAACTTCTAATATTTTATTCGAAACCACCATTCTGGGAGGCTATAATGCCCCTAGAAAAGTGATCGTTAGATAGCCCTTCGAAACACCGTCTAGCTAGCGGCAGATAATTAGTTCCGAACGCCGCCGCACAGTCAGATAACTAGTTCCACAAATAGCCACTGAGTAACGCACAATGTATTCCATTATTTCATTGTAGTCATACACCTTGCATAAAACTTTACGTCGGAACAAACCATTTTTAAATATCGCGCTATACGTAATTACCAATCACAGTCCAGCAATAATAGAATCCGTGAAATAACCAAAGCGACCCCTCAACATAAATGAAGAAGTGAAAGAAACAAAACAAGATTTACTACCCGAAAAATCTGAGGATAAATATGAGCTAACCTTCGAGAAATTTGACATATAGAAATAACAAAAAATGGCAGAAGAATGTTTGGACAGTGGTCATCATCATTATAAAAAACATTCATTTCATAGGACGTTCTCGTACCATTTTTGTAAATAACTATCTCACGCTCACTTTTCTTGGCGAACTCCAATCTCATAATATGGTGGTTTAGAAAAATATCGTACATCACTCGTAGGGTTATACACGTTTAAAGGATCGCACTTAAATTACGTAACAGCTCAAGAGGTTGGGGAGTGCACAAGAGATTTTGTTATGTTTTGTTACGGAAGGAGGGGTCTTTTTATTCGTGTACGTAATCTTTGGAAATTTGCAAATGAAACAAATAACTCGGTGTAATTCTACAGAAATTTCGTAAATAAACTTAACTTTAGGTGCCAAATAAACCTGGTGAGTGAAAAATGAACCTAGATAACAACAATTAAAAGAAAATTCAGGGAATTTTATTGTGTTGATAAAAATCTTGCAAAATTCAGGAAATTTCTATAACTTTAAATATCTGTGAAGCAGAAAAAATTAAAAATTAAAATTTTTTAATTTGAAATGGCTTTATTGCATATGACAAAAGTCATCCTTTCTATTTGAGAATTCAACTGTTTTCTTGATAATTCGTCTTTTTTTGTTGATAATTCAAATATCTCGGTGGATAATTTACTTCTTATTTAAAACTCATATTTTGATGTTGCAAAGTGAAACTCAAATCTTTTTTGGTTAAAAATTTAACTATTTATTTTTTAAATTTGTCTTTTTAAATAAAAAAAATTATATATTTTAGTAGAAATTGAATCTGCCCTGGACAAAAATGCTACCGTTTGTATGAAATCTCAACACTTTTGTTGAAAAGTCATCGTTTTTCCTTGAGAATTCAACTATTGTTTTGAAAATTTTTCTTTTTGATTTAATAATGAATCTGTTTTAGTAAAACCTTTAGCGGATAAAAATAAAACTGTTTGTTTAAAAATTAATCTTCTTTGCTCGAGACTTCAACAATTTTGTTTAAAAACTTTGTTAGAACCACATTGTTAAGAAATCCAATTTTTTTGAAGATTCATATTTTTACTTGAAAATTCATTTTTTGGCTGAAGCATGAACTATTTTGTTGAAAACTGATATTTTTTAATTGAAAATTCAACTTGCTTGAAGTTTAACTACGAAAAACGAAATATTTTGTTGAAACTTATTTTTGTTTCCAAAATTTATATTTTTTGGTTGAAAACTCAATTTTTAAACAGAAAATTTTAATTTTTAAAAATTCTTTTCGATTTTCAAATATCAACGATTAAACTTGTTTGTTGAGAATTTATCCTTTCAGGTTAAAAATTCAAGTTCTTTGTAAAAAGGTTTTCTTTTATGGTATAAAGTTTTGTTTTGCTTAAAATAAATAAATAAATAAAATTTTTTTTATTTGTACCTGAAATAATCTTAATTTCGTTCATAAAAGATCTTAAATTTAAAATATTGAAAGATTATAATTCTGGCACTTGAATGTTAATGGTCCAAGAAAATGAAGAATTGGTCAAGGAAAAATGATGGAATTTCGAAAATTATGTTTTTACCCTGCAAAACATTAAATAAAACGTTAAATAGAAAAAAATCCATTGTAGTTTTGAGAAAATCAAAAATTCGTTCTATGACTATCCCTTTCAAAGTTTAATCAAATATTGATTTTGTAATGTTTTACAATCATTCGAAAATTACCTGCAAATTATATAAAAATTGGCAGAAAGTTTTTCAAAATTGCTATATTTTCCGAACGAGCGTAGGTATTTAGGAGTTTATTTTTTTATGCTTTGTGGAATTGTTTGCTTTTCCAACTTTTTTTTCAAAAATAGATGGTAATATCTGGCGAGTTTCGTTCTTGGTAAACCACTTTTTCACTTTGAAAAAATTACTTTGGAAAAATCGATGTTTTGCATTTTTCTCGGAAAACACGAAAGGTATAAAAAAATTCCAGATAAAAGTTGAAACATCTAGAAATGTTTTACCAAAATAACTTTTTACCCTTTACAAAAGCTTACATTGTTTACGACAAAATAAAAAACCATATAAAAAAAATCTGACCTCAAAACTGATAGAATGTTCTTTTCATAGTAGTAGACACTTTTTTAAACATTAGAAAAAATGGAAATTGGGGTGATCCTGAAAATGTTCTTTTCATGTTTTGAAATTCGCTGAAAAAAATAAAGGAGATTTGATGGAAAGCCGAACATTTTTTTCGCTTTCTTATATTTTGCTTAAAATTTTGTCTTATAATATAATAAGGGCATCTTATCCTTTGTATAGGGGCTTAATTATTTTTCAGGCCAGTAAGCATTTTTTTTATTCTATTTTTTAAGTTTTTAGAAACGGTGCAAAATATCATCAAAGAGAGAAAGATATTTTTTAAAGAATTTTTCTAGGTATCTAAACTTTTTCTTAATATTTTTTGCATCTTTCGTTGTTTCCGAGAAACAAAAGAAGATGTGATAATTTCAAAATAATTTTTTAAATTTAAAGCAGTGATTTACCAAGAACGATAAGCACATCGTATTTAGTACATATTAACCAAACATTTATGAAAAAATAAATTAAAATTGAGGATTATGAGACAATCCATTTTCAAGAACATAAAAAACAGCCGCCATTTTTTCATTAAAAAAATTTTAATTTTCTCTAAATTAACTGAAAGAGCAAGAATTCATCTGTTTGTCCATTTTTGTTAATTCGCAGAAAATTTTTGAATAATTTGAACAAATACAAAAAATTGTTGAATAAACTGTGAAATATTTGTTCCTTTATTTGCGTCATAGACTAATATATCTAAATATCAAATCATTCTGACATCCTCTCTGTCTGATTTGAAATGGAATTGGCCCTATTTCTATATTATTTTTTTGCACTTTTTCCTCTTAAATATTATATGTTGATTTAAAAAATTTAAAATTTGATAGAAAAGTCAAGGATTTAGTTCAAAAGCATCGTTTTTTATTTAAAAATTCATCTCTTTTGGTAGACATTTTTTTTAGTCAACAATGCAACTGTTAGAATGAAAAATGATCTTTTTTCGTTAATGGTGCACTAATTTTCTTAAAAATGAATCTTTTTATTAATAATGTATTTTTAAACTAAACAAAACTTATTTTAAAAAAAAATAAAAACAAAATTATTACTATTATTCCTATTTCTTGGCCGAAGTGTAACCCAGTTTGTTAAAACATCATTTTGATTGAAGACTCATCGTTTTAGTTGCAAATGCTTCTCTTCAGATAACACTTGAGTTTTTAAACTGATTTTTTTTCATATTGAAGATTCATTATTTTGGATGAATCTTTTTTTGTTTGGCTGAAAGTTGAATTATTTTGATGAAACATAAGCTTTTTCTGATTTTCAAATTTATTTTTTGTATTGGAAATTCATCTTTTCCATTGTTGGTTTAAAATGTATCATGTTTAGTTAAAAATTCGTCTTTTTGGTAGAAAATAAATCTGCTTGGTGGAAATATTATATTTTTTAGTAAAAAATGCAATAGTTTGTTTGCACATGAACACAGAAAAGACAAAATGTAATCTTTACAAGTTCACATCGATTTAAGAGTAATCTTTATCTGCTACAAAAATTATCTTTAGGTATTAAGATTTACCAAGCACATTGGAAACGGTTACCAAGTGAACTCTATTGAATATTGTTTTGTTTCGAAGGGAAAAATTCAACTTTACCTATTTGAAAAATTCCACATATTCGACGTGAAAATCTGTTTTTGTCAAAAACTCATATTTTTGGTTTGAAATTTAAAAAATATCGTTGGCCTTTGTTTGGCCATTCCTTTCTTTAGTTGACATCAGGGATTTTATTTGAAAATTAATTGTTGTTTAAAATTGTAGGATAGTGCCTTACAGATTAGGACACTGAATAGGTAGGGACAGCGCTTATTTGTACCAATAGTAATACTAATATGTGACAATAATAACAGACCGCACCAGCGCAAAGAAATTGATAAAAACGCGCAATTTGAACCTATGCAGTGTCCCAACCTGTACGACTTTCCCTACTATTTCGTTGAAAATTTGTCATTTAGTTTTGTTTAAACTGTAAAAGTGTATTTAAATTAAAAAATATTGTACTTTTATTTTTACTTTAATACAACAGTCACACCGCAGATGCTTATGTGTTTAAAGAGTTATATTATTGAAGCCCATAAGGCCTCGAAAAAATGAAAATTGTGAAAAGATTCTTGGACGTTTGCGTTGGAATGTTTGTTTTGGGTATTTTATTCAATACATTCACTTAATTCTATCGTTTGAAAATAAAGCGTGTTGTTGACATCTATTTTTTAAGTTATCTGCCTTTTTTAATTTTTCTATTTAATATTTATGTTTTCTTATATATGTAAAAAAAGAGGCATGGTTATATTGCAGAATAGGGGCGTCACCTGTCACCTCTGTTTTGGCTGCAAAAATTTTGTTTGGCAACAAACTATTAGAATATTTAATTGACCGATGAATAAAGCGATTTGACAAGGCAAAAGTTTTAAATTATTGTTATTTTTGTTACTATGATGTTTCAAATATGGGTATCTCACGATATATGAAATATGATCATTTTTAAATCGTGACATATCCATATTTAAGATATCGTAGTAGGAAAAGTAACAACAATTTTAAATTTCTTTCTGGTAAAATCAATTAAAGATACTAGTATTTTTTTGCCGAAAAAAATGTTTTTAGCAAAAAAACATGTGACGCCCTTATTCTGAAAGCACCAGTTCTCGTCATTAGTCCTTTAGCTTACATAAGGAAAGGACATACCTAGAAGCAAGTAGCCAAGCTCCTAATTTCTAAAGTACGAGAACGAGTTTACCAATCAAATTGCCACCCGAGCAGCACATAAGCCAAGTTTCGCGCCACAATAAAATCAAATGAATATATCGAGCAGTGCATTTTTACCTGGAGGGTCCATACGATATTTCAGAAACAATAATGTGAAGATGCCAACGACAAGGACTACGAAAAATAAAGAAATTGCAAATCCACTAAAAGCTCAGAGGCAGGTTAAAATAGAAGGGGTAAAATTCTTTTAAATTATGTACAAAATAATAACTGTAGTTTAATGTATCCAAATGAGCCTACGCTCTATCCAAATAATGGATCAACTCCCACAACTATTGACATAGGAATTAATAAGAATGTACACTCTTTAACTGATCTTAAAGTAGCTCATGAATTGAGCTCCGACCACCTACCAATACTTTTCAGCCTAAACGATCAACATAAAATTGTAAAAAATAGATTGATTTATGACTATGATAAGACTGACTGGTCAAATTTTCGTAGCATATTAAATAAAGAAATTGAAATTACACCACAGATCACAAGTACAAACGAACTAGAAAAACAGGTACAAAAAATTACAAACACTTTGCAAAATTGCATTAATAAAAAAATCCCTAAAAAACCATTAATGGAGAGTTGTGATAACCTACCACCTGACATTATTAAAAAAATTCATGACAAAAGGAGCCTTAGGAAAATGTGGCAACGTACTAGAAACAAAGACTATAAGATTCAGTTTAACAGACAAACTCACCTAATTAACTCAGAAATATTTAAGTATAGAAATACCAAATGGGGAAACCAGTTAAAAATGTTAAACCCAAATGACAACTCCCTTTGGAGAATGACAAAAATACTCAAAAAAGAATATCATCCTATACCTACATTACAGAAAAATAATGAAGTCGCATTCACTCCAATAGACAAAGCCCAAATGTTAGCAACGCAATATGAAAAAGTTCACGACATTGACTTAAAAAATCTTACAAACGAACAGAATCAAATAGTTGAAACAGTTAATAATTTTATAAGTAAAAAGAAAATAGACGACTACATATACTACTATACTAATCCTAGAGAAATAATAAAAATAATCAAGATACTTCCTTCGAAAAAAGCTCCAGGTATAGATAATATACAAAATATTATATTAAAAAATCTCACAAAAAAAGCAATTGTCCAACTAATGTACATAATAAACGCTGCGATACGAATGTCACATTTTCCTAGTCATTGGAAGACGGGAAATATAATACCAATACACAAGGCTGGTAAATGTAGTACAGAACCAAGTAGCTATAGGCCAATTTGCCTTCTACCAACGCTTAGTAAATTGACTGAGAAAATTATTCTAAAAAGACTTAATGTCTTCGAAAAAAAAGAAAGACTTATAATTGATGAACAGTTTGGATTTAGGGAACAGCACAGTACAGTGCAGCAACTAGTAAGAATAGTTAATGATATATGCACAAACTTTAATTTAAACAAAGTCACAGTAATGTTATTTCTCGATATTGAAAAGGCATTCGATAGAGTTTGGATAGACGGATTGGTATACAAGATGATTCAGTACAACTATCCACCTATATTAATTAAATTAATTTACTCTTATCTACAAAATAGAAACCTTATAGTCACAGTAGATGGTTTCAGTTCTACTAAACGCAAAGTTCTAGCAGGAGTACCACAAGGTTCCGTGCTGGGCCCTAAATTGTTCAACATCAATCTAAATGATATTCCTAAATTTGAAAAAACAAAAATGTC
>JAAAKG020138015.1:0-12749 GCA_010014905.2 Druon quercuslanigerum
ATAAAGGATCGATTTAACACCGTATTCCATTGGTATGAAGTAGGTCGTTTTTTACCATCTTATTTAATGATTTAATACATATTTAGTTAAAAATTCGTCGATTTTTAGAACATTTCGGCCTCTGAAACCTGTTTCCAAATTTCTCGATTTTATGTGTTTCAGGGAATTAGCCAGACTGCGACCTATGAAATTTAATTTTCAATCATGGAAACTAATTTTTCGACAAAGTGATTAAAGTATTAAAATAAATTCTTTATTTTTTTAAATAAACTTACTGTCTGAAATTATTTAAATGAGTTTTGAATTCATTATCAATTGAGCAGACGAAGCTTAAAATTCATGCAAGCGTGGCTAACCGGATTTTCTAACAAGGTGTTCTCTGAAGGTTAGGATTTTTTTTCAAATGAGTTGAAGAAGCCTCTTTAGTTTAGCAAACTTCGACACACTAGAAAGCACCTTAAAGCCCTGACATGTTGACTTAATCGAGGGGCCAAAGTGAGTGACGTTTACTTCGTTAAAGGGCGAGAAGCCTTTTTTATAGAGGGTAGGAAAGCTTGGTCGATTACCACAAGTGAGAAAATTATATTGTAATGTAAACACTAACAGGAAGTACAATTCTTACAAAACAAAAATTCCAGGCTAAGAAAACAAATTATTACGTTCCTTTACCATTTCTATCTTTATTTATCGCCTTTTTGGTCATTTTTGTTTTTATTTTTTTTTGCAATAGATAAAACAATTTTGTTAAAATGAATTTGAAGAAGGAAATCTCAACAAAATAAAAATTGCAAGCGCGTGAAACAAGATAAAAATTTGTATATTAAAAAATAAATTAAACATATAGAAACGAAGGGAACATTTTTAGTTAATTTTTAAATATTCAGAAAACTTTTTTGCAGTAAGTAAATAGAGAAAAAAGGAAGTAAAGGAACTATTATGAGAGAGAGAGAGTAAGTCAGTTCTCTGGGTAATTTACCCCGTTAAAAAGTTTTTAATGGTGCATAATTTTGACGAACACAATCTCAAATGTTTTATGAAAATTAAAATTACTTACAAATTTGAACGATCGTACAGTTAAATTACCAACTTTTTTTTATTCTGAATCTGATAAATGTCATTTAAAATAAATTCTTATTAAAGAAATTTTAAAGCTATTTAATTTTCCATTAGATAAATTTATATACTGTTTTTAGTTTGCATAATTGAAAATTATCCCGAAGCAACTTTAAAAAAACGTCCGCACTTTCGCTCTCAATAACAAATGTTCTTTACATTTACTTTAGTGAAAGGCCTCACGGTTTTTAAATCTCAGTAATTAATTATGAGTGCAATCTAATTAGGAAAGACTCTTCTTTTATTTTAATATGTTCAAAGCTTTCTCCTCGGAAAGAAAAACTTTGAAGTCCTAAAACTGATATTACGTACAATCTTTAATGCATTGCTAATTAAATGTATATACATACCTATATAAATATATTCATAAATTTTAATTAATTCAAACATAATTGTGCCATCGAGGCTAGCCTATATATGTAGAAATTAACAAATCCTTGTTAATCTTGTGATTATATTGCACAAATTAACAAACTATGGAGAGCTTGCATATTGCCAGATTTAATATCTTTTGAAAAGCATTGTTCAAAACTGATGAGCTGTTATTCCAAACTTTAATTAATTGAAAATGTTTAGCTAAAATAGCTGTTTCCAGGGGCAATTTTCGAATGCAAATGTATTTAAATGCACGTGTGAACGCAAATGCAAATAGAAGTGGAAATGTGAGAGTAAAATTAAATGTTCTGAAGCTAGAAATGTTCTTAAAATTGAAGTTCAATTGGGTCACAAGTTGAATTACCGAGAATATGGAACTAAATTGTTCAAAAGTAGTTGGCTATTTATTATATATCATATATGCCCCTCTCAGGAAACATTTTTTCCCGAATATAAAGATAATCTTTTAATGATAAAAGAAAATTTTGCAAACGCGAAAAAAGCTTTTCGAGTTAAGATGTAAAATAAAAAAATTGGTAATGACGATTCATTGCCTAGAGAAAGCCAATATTATTTATTTATCAAAAATACAATACAAAAAATCTGCTCTCCATATTCTCCAAGTTTGACTTTTGGTAAACAATTTCTTCCTATTGAAAAAAAAACATTTTTCAAACCAATATCAAAATTGTTAATTTTTTTCAAAACATCACAAGGAAAGAAGTAAATCTCAAGCGAAGAAGTTGTTTAAAAAATTAATTTCCTTTAAAAAATCCTCTGCCACTTTTTGAATATATAGCTCCGCATCAATTTATATACTTATTTACATTACTGCCTATCGTAAAATTATGAATACAACTGTTTGTTTTTTCTTTATTTATTTTTTATTAAAAGTTTTTCTGGTTAAGAATTCATATTTTAAGATGTATAATTTCATAGACTTGAATGTTAAAATAATATATTTTGAACCATTCAGTTTTACATTATTAATCATTCATTATTTAATTATAAAACGTTATGGTTTAAACGTTAAGTTTAGAACCTAAAATGGTTTTTGAAGGATTTTATATACGGTGTGGAATTTAACAATTTAGAACATTTCAAATTTGAGATTATGTAGTTTGTGAATTATTAATTCTTAAATCTATTCAAAAATTTGAAGTTCTAAATCCCTGGACTAATTATTTGTAATTATTCTATTTTTAATCCTTTAATATGAAATTTTGTAATTTTGAAAATTGCGAACATATTTCAATTTTATGATTGTGAAAACCACAAATTGATCACTTTCCAAGTGATTACAACTTTTCATTGCAGACGACAATTCCAATCAACTTTTTAAAATCCTTTGATGGATTGAATTTAAAATTTTAGAATTTTCATAACTCTATTTCTTAATTGTCTAAATTTGAAATTTTTAAAAATTTTTTATTAAAAATTTTAAAAATGGATTCATTCTAAATTCTCTCTTACTCTAATTAAAAAAATATTTATATGTTTTTTAAAACACAATTCATTTAAAGAAACAAGTTTTTATCGTATATAATAGTTAGTAATTATAATATAGTTATAGTATAGTTAATAATAGTTATATAATAGTTAGTAGATAATAGTTTTAAGAATCAAAATAATATTGCTGTTGACATGAATTCAAATAAAACACATTATTTGAAATTTCGCAATTCACAAGAAAATGTACTTGGACAATTGGAAAATCTTTTAAAAAATTACTGTGTTACTCTTAGGATTTCACGAAATTTCAACTGGTTCAATAATTTATGATGCATTTCAAATGATTTCTAATAAACATATTGGATTTAAGTGGCTTTCAATATATTTTACTGAATCATTAATTTAAAAAACATGTAAAGTTTTTCAAAGTATATAACATTATTTTAACCGGTTTTATGGGAATTCAAGGAAATGGATAGGATTTCATGAGTTTGCAAACGATTTCAAAAGACTTTAAGCAGTTTTGAAAGGTTTCAAATCTTTTAAAAGGTTTTAAAAGTAGCCAAATCCTCATTTAAAATTATGGAAAAATTTTTTAAAGATAAAAAAATATTTATTTATGAGAAATAAAAATTAGAAAAATGATAGTGGTATTTAAAAAAGTATTTCGGTTATTCACAGAGATAAGAGCATTTCCTTGTATTTCTACAAGTAACCGATTCGCATGTTCTCTTTCAATTCAAGCCTGTAGCTTAAACTTGAGTTTAATCTTTCGTGCTCGGTTACTCATTGGCTGAGCCAGCTTGGTGTATGTACATGTAGCTTAGTGATCCAAGCCAAACTGAAAAGCGGAGCTTTAGCGAAATGAAACTTTAACAGTTTGTAATAATCTAAGTTACCAAGACAAATCTGATATTTATACCCTTATTTAGAAATTTGTATTACTTCAAGTCCAAACTTTTATGGAAAATTACCGAAGAAAAGTTACCACATTCATTTATAAAACTGTGGTTATTAAAGGTTTAAAAATCCTCTAACTGAATTATGCCGGAACTATTAGTAATATTCCTCAAATCCTAGCTAGCCACAAGTCTGTTTTCTAGTAATTCAATTGAATCAAAATTTAGTTTCCCAAGTAATTGCATTATCTGAGATTTGGTTTGCCAAAATCATATTACCTACCAATTCGTTTTAGCATGAGACTATATAGGGCTCAGAAAACAAATTTCCGGATTTAAAAATAATAAAATACAAGTTTGGAAGAATCATACCTGACAAATCAAATCAATATTCGTTAGAGTGATTCCAAAGATTTTTCTCTAATAATAGCTGCAAAAATACTGAAACCACTCAAATGAAGATATTAATGTCAAATGAAGCTATAACTCTCAGTTTTGAAATAATTCACACGATCGTTTTTCATCCCGTCCTTCATTCACGGCCGTAATTTAAGAACAATTAAATCCATTCCAATTTTTTTTGTCTTATTTTAAAGCAGAGATTTCAGCATTTCTTTTCGACAAATTCTATACTTGTTTAATCAGTTCCTCTTAGTCTCAATCCAATTCAAACTATTTTAATTTTTAGAAACAAAAATCGTCACGGAAATCTTTGGAATGACCCATTATTTTCCTCTAACGTACCCACCCTCTAAAAGCCTCGTTCCCTGGTAGAAGAGCAGTATATCTCGTCTGGATATCCGTCGGCAGGACGATGTCGACACTCTTGGATCGGGTGCTCTGCTGGGGTACGACCAAAGAATCGCAACCGTCACTCTTCGCATTTTTACTATTATTAAAACAGGAGTCCACCGAAGCAGCTCGATCCCTCTTCAATTCCGGAACAGTTAAGAAAATATCCTGAACCACAAGTTTGCTCTTATCGCCAGCCTCGTTATTTTCCTCCTCATCGTCGTCATCATCATCCTCATCATTAGACCCAGAAACCGTCGGAAATTCCAAGGGAAACGACGTAAGAGCTTCTTGTCTCGAAAGCCTTCCAATCGACCTTCTCCTCTCCCTAGGAGCTATTTCAATTCCTTCTCCAATTTCATAAGATTCAGGTTCACCTTCAGAAGATGTTCTCTCGGAATAAGTCATCAACGTCACCCTAATTTCCGGACTTTCCTCCCTTCTTGAATCAACACTAACCTCATCTTCATCCTCCGTAACCTGGATGATCTCTGACATCTCCTCATCATCAGCCTCATCATCCTTCGAAGAATCATCATCATCTCTACTTTTGTAGAGATTCTTGTACTCTTCAACACAGGCGCAATGATAACAACCAGATACCTGGATAACAGGTGTCTCTGGCTTCTTGACTAGTGGTCTATCCTGGAAGAAGGTCCTCTCGCAAACATCGAAACTCTTTGACCTTTGACCACTCTGTAATTGCGGGACTCTTAACGTGTTGAACCTTCTCGATAAGTCCTGAGATCTTACTGGTGAACAAGATGATGATGATGATGACGCTTTTTGCCTAAGATCTCCATTATCGTCGTGGCGTTTGGCTTCTAACTGGATTTCGTCGAAGGAAGCTGATCGGACCTGCTTCGGCACCTCGAGGCTCGATTGCGACTTCATTTCTGCCCCAGTAGGTGTGCGCGACCTCTTGAAGGTCGAGCGCAGCCTCTGCATCCTCACCTGGTAGCTGGCCCTGACCTGCCGCTTGCTCTCAGCAACGGCTGCTCCGACAATATCCTGGAGCTTCGGGGAGAAACTTTCTCTTCCTCTTCACCCTCGGCCCCCTCTCCCTCCTCCTCCTCTTCACCCAGCCCCTCGCCCTCAGGGGAGACAAGGACCGGCGTATTCCTTGAAAACGACGTCCCTCGATCGCACCCGTCCGCCGCCCTGGTATCAGCTGCCGACCTGCAGCCCATTCTAAGTGATTCGCCTTCCTTCGCCTTCCTGCGCCACTACGAACGCTCTCTTTATTGTAAACAAGATTCAGATCCAACCAGCTACTCTACTTCCTTCTGCGTCCTTGGTGGAAGAGTGGCTCAAAGGTCACTCTCCTCGGAGACACTAGCTGCTCCCTATTGAAATCTATTCTACAGGAACATTCGAGATTCAAAGACGAGCTTCGTAAAGGGTTGTTAGAGATTCACTGAGGTTGGAGGATATTAGAGAAATGGATTGGCTATAGAGAAAAATTTGAGGCGGATTTCAAAGCATGTATTATTTTTAGAAACTTGAGAGGTTCTTGAATGATTTCCTGAATATTTTTATTTATTCAAGAAAAGTTCTAAGGGCTAAATATAGAATTAATGTGCCTATTTCTATTACAGAATTCTTGTACAGATATATATTCTGCACTATTCCTAACAAATTTCTTGTGCAATATGATCGTAAAGATTGTTAAACGGACTGTCTGTGCAGGTTTCTCGTATTATAGAAATCTTGTACAGATTTCTTCTGCATCCTCACTGCATGCATATATCACATTTTTATATAGAATTCTCTTACATATTATTTCACCCACTTTCTGTACAGATTTCTTGTATTATTCTTATATTATTGATTTATTGCATTATTCTGTCACAATTTATTGTATAGAGTTCTCATACAGATTACTTAACAGATTCTCTCCACAGAATTATCGTCCAGAATTCGTGTACAGAGTTCTTATACAGAATTCTTAGATAAAATTCTTGTTCAGATTTTTTGAGCATATTTCTTGTTGGGCATTCATGTACTAATTTTTTCTGCATCATTATGTATCACTTTCTTGTATAGAATTCTCTCATAGATTATTTAACTAATTTTGTGCACACATTTTTTGTACAGAATTCTCGTACATAATACATGTACAGAATTTTACATATTTTTTGTGCATATTGTTAATAAGAAAATTCATGTGCAGATTTCTTCTGTATTCTTGATCGATTTCTTGTTCAGAATTCTCTTACAAATTATTATTTAACAGATTATCTATACATATTTCTCCTACAAAATTCTTGAAGAGATTTCTTCCACATAATTCCTTATCAATTTATTGAGCATAATTTTCTTACAGATTATTTAACAGATTTTCTGTGCAGATTTCTCGTACAGAATTCTTCTAAAGATTTTTCATATAGACTTGTAGTACAGGATTCTCGTTCAAAATATTTGTATGGAATTCTTGAGCAGAATTTCAGTACAGAATTCTTCAACAGAATTATCGTACAGACTTCTTAAGCTAAATTCTTCTGCATTATTCTTTAGAAATTTCTATACTAATGTTATTCTACAGTATTCTTGAACTATTTCTTGTATAAAATTCCCGTACAGAAATTCACAGATTTTCTGTGTAGATTTCTCATGCAGAATTCTTTAAAGCATTATTGTACAGCATTCTTAAACAGAATTCTTCTTTATTCTTTTTTAAAAATGTCTTGTATATAGTTCTCTTAAAGATTATTTAACAGATTTCCTGTGCAGATTTTTCGTACAGCATTCTAACATATAAAGCTCACATAGAATTTTTTTCAAGAATTCTTTAATAGAAATCTTGTACAGCTTTCCTGAATAGAATTCGTGCCCAGAATTCTTGTATAGAATTCTTGTACAGATGTCTTTGCAGATTTCTGGTACAAATTTGTACATCATGCGGGAAAAAATCCTCAAATTTAGAGCGAAAACGTTCTACAAAATGCATCCAAACCATGAAGATTCAAATTTAATTAACACGGGAAAAAAATTATTGGAAAATGTGCGATTTAAAGAGGAAAATGTATAATAAAGGTAAAGAAACTTTATTCCTGTATTGGAAACTTCTGAACCAATATAGATTCATAATGAACTTTTAATTTAAATAACCCTACGTTAAGAAATGAGAGACTTCCGTAATATTAAAGTTTATTCATATTTTCTGCATCAAACTAATTATGAATTGCTTGAAGATTTTCGTAACTCTATTAGTAACTAGATTTTCCTTCAAACTTCTACCATATAAACAGTAATAAATTATCATGATTGGCAATTCTTTAGTCAAAATATATTGCCCAAACATTTTTTAATGTTTTTATATATTTAAACTTGTATCGAAAGTTAACAAAAATGCTTGATATATTTCTACAGTACAAATTAGCGAAAAAACGTCGTGTTTCAGAAATTTTCAGCCAAAACATAAATTGAAATAAATATTAATCTCTGAAGCAATTCGAAGATTACTTAATAACTTGTTTTGGGGTGACATGAGGAATATTTTTTAAGCCAAATTCTGGTACTTCACATAAATTGTTTTTGTGCAGGTTTATACACTGTACACGCTTCTTTTAAAGATTACTTTTACAGATTTCTAATTCAGTTATCTTGCTCAAAATTTTTGTCCAGAATTCTTGTAGATATTGTTTTAACAACCCGTACATTAACGGGATATCCAGGGATATTTAATTTATCTCCAAATATATCTTATCTATATCCTGAATATATTTTTCTATGACTTCTGGATATCCCCTGAGATATACATACGATATCCTAGGAAGTTTTAGAACGTTTTGCAAATATTAAAATGTTTAACGTAATTTTTCTGAAACTTCGAAACAATAGCCTAGGATATCATATCATATATCTGAATTAGTTCATACGGATTTTTAGTACAGACTGCTTGTAAATGTATCCTGTTTAGGTTATTGTACTGTTTCCCCAACAGGTTTCTCTATCAACACATATTTTTTGTGCAGATTTCTATAGTGCTTCATGCCTCGATAGGGATTTTTTAAAGATATTTATTGTACAGGTACAGTGTACAAGTCTTTTCTACACATTCATGGTATGGATTGCTGAAACATATTTAGAGTTTCAGAACAGCTCCTGTATTTGTTTCTCTCTATATTTCTTTGTGAGTGCAGATTAATACACAGATTTATTTACATACAATTCAAATGCAACAGTTCCCTGTGTAGGTTCTTTCTACAGATTCCTGGTATCCAACTTAAAAACTCATACAGGATCACAATTCTTCATTATTCATCTTCAAAGAATATTTAAGGATACTCGACTGTAAACCATATTTCATCATATCTAATTCAAATTAAAATCTTTAACGACCCTTATTACTGCGTCACACATTTGGTCGAGGCACATACCCCTTCAGGTTCCTCTTTAGTTTCCCATCCAATCCCAAACACCGTAATCATCCTTCCAATTTCCTTTCCCAAATCGTTCATAAGCCCAAAAAAAAGCTTAGAAAAGACCTCCACGAACCCTTTATCAATCTACTACTCTATAAAAAAATCCTCTATAGGTTTTCCGCTTCTCCGCTCCTCAAATTTTCCTCTCCAACAATTTTCAATAGTGATCTCGTCTCGAACACTGGCATGGGCATCGATCCGGCCGAAGCCTAATTTGATTCCCCACCCCCATGTAGCCTCGAATTCACTTTTTTTACACTGCAGACCGAGAAGGTGGGGTCCTTACAGAGGTAGGACTTGCCTCAGGTGGTCTCCATTTTCGCGCGTCTTCGATCCTGGGAACACTCCGGACCCGGCGACCTACCGTTAACAAAGCCCAACACGACAACGACCTCAACGAGGATTCGCGTTCTTTTCCCCCGGAAGTCCGAACAGGCCCGTGTCGCGTTTCGCGAACAAGTGCACCCCGTGCAGGACGTACGTGCGGAAGCAGGGTGGACTAGTCGCACTAGTGACCAGAGTTCAGTTTGTCGGTGGGCCAAACTGCGAGGGGCAATATGAGCCACTGCCTTTCTTGCCACCGTGGTTTTTCTCCTACCTCGCTCTCTCACTCGGTCAGGCATGCGCCCTTCCGAAGAGCTACCTACCTACAACCTACCTCATAGAGAACACATCTATACCCCCTATCCGATTACTCACACTACGGGAATGCGAATTCCCGAGTATGCCTAACGTTTCGCACGTGCATGCGTGACGGCTATGTGACGGGGGTCAACCCATGTGTGCGTGAGCATCAAGGCAGGAGCGGAAGCTCCATAAGAATCTTAAATTCCGAGACAAAGGCTTTCTCACTTTCGAGGCAAACATGACGAAATTTAAATTCTAAAGATAAAAGAGTAATGTTTCTGGTGGCAACAGTTTTTTCTAGCTGTTGGAAAAACAGGGGGAGCCTACTGGAAATGTCCAGAAACTGTATGACACTTTTTTATGAGGATCATATTTTTGTTTTATGTGCTGGATTATACTTATAAGGATAAAAGCTTACATTTGTAAACATTTTCCCGTTTCTGAAATTATATCCCTACCAATACTATCCTCTTATGTCTCTTTTAACTACATTTCTCTACAATCCTTCCATTTCTATCTACCTTTCTACTCCATTCCTCATCTTATTACCAATGTTTCTTTTCTTCTCTGTGCATCTTTCATCTGTATATTTTCTCTACTCCTCTATTCTCCTCTATCTCTTTTAACTGCATTTATCTAACAATCTTCTTTCGTATCAGTCCTCTTCTTCGCTGGCCTCTTTTCATCCATTTCCTGTATCTAGATCCTTTCTTAATCATCTTTTCACGTTTTTGTACGTTTTTTCGATATTCAAACATTCAACGTAAATATTTCCCAAACGTCCATAAAACATCCCATGACCCCACTATCTGTCTTCTTTCCAATTTTTTTTTCTTTCCGATGTTTTCTCTCTTCTATATATGTCAATGTATCTTCATTACCTTCGTTCATTTCTTTTCTATGAGTCGCCGACTTTACTAGTTTCTATCCATTATTCATTTTCGAAATTATATACATATCAGCCCTATTCTCTTCTATCCCCTGTTTAACTTTTACTTTTATTGATTTTCTTCCCTATCTTCCTTTTCAATTCTAACATTCCCCTATTCTACACATTTGTATTAATTTGCTTGTTTTTTAATTTATTTCTATGTTCGTTCTAACCTTCACGATTCCATTTAAAGAATTTCCTCTATCAATCTTCTTTCTTATCTTTTTTTCATCCCTATCGTTCCTTTCTTCTATCCATTTCTATCAATTTCTTCGTTTCTTAATTTTTATATCTAGCAGCCCTATTATATTTCATCCCTTCTTAATCAATTTTTTTATTTTCTTGCCTCTCATGCCCCTATTCTATATTCATTTCTATCCATATTCTCGTTTCTCAAACGATATCCACAGCAGTACTATTCTCTTCTACTCCCTTTTCCCCTCTCTATCTCTTTTTACTACATTTCTCTAATGGCGTATTCGATTCTCTTGCACTAGCGTTCTCCAAGAGCACTCAAGCCGCTCCATCCTACTTCTTCTTACTTCTTTCTTCTCACTCCGACCTGCTTCGGTGCAGGACGGAGTGCACCAATGCAGGATAACCGAATTCGCTATAAGAATCTTTTTCCTATATTTTTAATCTTCCATACCTTTCCTCTAGTCTATAACCATTTCTATCAATTTCCTCGATTGTTAAATGATATTCATATCAGCCGTAGTATCTACTGTCCTCTTCTACACTTTTTAACTACATTCCTCATCTCATTCCCTGTCTTTCTTTTCTTTCCTATGTATCATACCGTCTGATCTATTTATTTGGATCCTATTCCTCGTTTTTGAAATTAGATGAATACGTATTCTATACTTTTCTAACTCCTTTCTCTACATTTATCTATCAATATTCTTTCATATCTTTTTTTCTTTCTTTTCTATATTTCCTCTATTTTAACCATTTCTGCCTATTCTGTCGGCTGTTGAATGAAGCCCATATATCAGCTCTATTATATACTGTCCTCTTCTGTACCTTCTTACTCCATTCCTCTATCTCCTTTCTTATCTTTCTTTTCTTTCTTATCATCTCCTTATTCTATTCCTTGCAATCCATTTCTTCGTTTCTGAATGTTACTACTTTTCTCTATCAATCCTATTTTCTAACTTTCCTGTATTCTATCAATTTCTATCCATTTCCTAGTTTCTGTAATGATATTCATATATCTCGTACAAAATTTATGATTCTCTTTGCAGATGAAAATGAAATTCATTTTTTTATTACGGTTATTCCTTTTCGAGAATTATATATTTGTGTGGTATTCTGTTACAAAACTATTCTAATTTATCCATTTGAATCACTTTTTACTATTTTCTAAATAGTACCTATATTTCCTAAAGATAACTTATGCTTTACTTTCTCTTATTACCTGTTGACAAATATCTGCTTGAATAATACCCTATCCTCTTGTATCGCATTCTCCGTAAGCAGAAAAATCCACATTTTTATGCTTTACTATTTTCAAAATGTTTAACTCTATCCATTCCTATATCCAATTTGATACATTTATTTCAAATTGGTTTCAAATTATTAGTTATTTTTATCCAATTAGGTCTAAAATCCTATTATTTTTTCATATAATTGTACACATCTATTCTTTCCTAATTTAACTATACATATGTTAGCAATCGCATAGAACAAATTTTATGTTTGGTTAGACCTGCTTATAAGACTGAAATATGATTAAATTGGCTACAAATGGATAGAAACGGATATTTATGGATAGATTATGAATACATTATGAATATACATTATACTATTAAAAAGGGAAACAGTTAGAAAAAGAAATGAATCAATCAATCAATGAAATGAATCAATTTTTTCAAAAAGATTCTTTAGTAGATTAAGTTGGCTTGACCTGATTCTGATTTTACACCTTTTCCTTTCTTTTTTAAAACTAAGAATGGAAAACATGCTCTCGTCGATATTAGATAGAACGAAGGATCGAGGCGAGGTCAAATGCAAGGAAGAATGAAAGTCGAGTGGCTCTAGGCTGGTAGGCAGTTTAGGATCAAAGTGAAACAGAAAGCCGAATCAAAAGCGCCTGCGTGGCTTTTACCTTTAGGTGAATTTGTGTTTGTATTC
>JAAAKG020138016.1:0-12749 GCA_010014905.2 Druon quercuslanigerum
ATGTAACATTTTCGCCGAGGAATTTGCAAGTCATTGCAGGATCGTGCTTATTTTTGGTTTCGCCCGCTCTTGCTTCATTTTCCCGAATATAACTTATTTTATTTCTAGATGTTTATACTGAACCGTTTCAAGGTGAAACTGGAATTTAAACATAGGTTTGTCACAGCATTCGTGGAATGTCGATTTTTTTTTTTGATTTTGAGTTTAAAAATATTAAAGTATTCTGGTTATTTACAGACAGAAATTCTAAATATCAACCAAATTTGTCAAAGTATTATAAAATAATGTCATCTTTTTATTTAAAGTTTTCCTTACATTTGATATTTATTTGATTTCGCGCGCTTCCTTTTCAGTAGTTTCAGTGAAAACTCGTTCTTCTATTTATTAACGTTCATTGCGTACACTGTCTCCATACATCTGTCAGTTGTCAATTTTTGTTATTCTGTCCAAAAAATACCACGAAAAATTTCCTTAAAGATGTAGTCTTTATGTGATTGAAGTATCTTTGATTCGTTTGAGACTTACGAAACAACCTTTTTTATGATATGACTCAATTTGACTGTGAATTTTTTCCAATTTGACATCTCTTGATTTTCAATTAAGTCAAAATATTTCATAACACAGGTAAAACCTTTATTTTTAATCTTCAAATTGATACCATCTTTCTCGTTGTATAATTCTGCGAAATTTT
Organism: Druon quercuslanigerum; assembly: GCA_010014905.2. NCBI lineage: Eukaryota > Metazoa > Arthropoda > Insecta > Hymenoptera > Cynipidae > Druon > Druon quercuslanigerum. The sequence continues at coordinate 692 of JAAAKG020138016.1, forward strand.
TTATTCAATCTTATTCTTGACTTGTTTTTTAATTTTAGTAAATTAATTTTAATTGTTATTTAGGTTTTAGAGCGTTGTCAAAAAGGTTCACAATTGTACCAAAACTTCAGGGAAAGAGAAGGAGGTTTTTATCAAAAACAAACATTTGAGTAAAAAAATGCCTTTGGCTGAATTGATTTTTAATTTTCAAGTTCATAAAAATTATTGGTCAAAAAAAAGAATTGATTTGGACCCATCAAATTATTAAACATTTAAATCGCTTATTTTATTTTTTAACAAATTTTATTAAGCTTACTTGTTCATACACGTCCACCATAGTGGATCCGCAATTTTTTCCTGATTCTTTTCTGACTTCGGATACTTTATCAGCGATCTTATAAACTTCGTTATACAAATTTAAGAAAAAAAATAAAAAATTTAGTGAGCATACACGTCCACCATATAGGAAACCATAGAGTTTAAATGAGTGCGTGTTATTGGTCGAGTAGCGCCCGAAAATGAGACACCGATCGACTAGAAAGACTTTGTTACTGACCAAACCTTACCATTCATATCCTGTTTGCAGAATGTTTGTTTTGCATAAATATTATTAATCTAAAAAGGAAGTATACAATTTTTCACAGGTTAAACTTCCTCGAGTCATTAGAAATGCTTGTGTCAAATTTCGGAGGCGCCTCAATTGTGATTTAGAAGAAAACTGGGTGGCGGTCACGACTAGAAAAATTGAGAAGATTTAAAGAGGATAAAATTTAGTTCTATGTTAAAAAATGTTTTAACATCTTCTATAACGAAAGGTTTGTTTATTTAAACTTTGCCTAATAAATTAAGCGTTCAAAGGGATCCATATCTCTATTGAAAATGTAAGTTTCCAGCTGTATATATGTATCTCTATTATTATTCTATTTAGATATAAACAAACCATTTGTTTTGCGTTTTTAAGGCATGTCTTTCCAATTATTGTGATTTTAGCTACAATATTATTTCCGCTTATTTCAGCGCTCATTTTTTGTATTCTGCTTTCTTCTTCTACACATCAGTATTGTTTTGAATTGTACATTTTTTCATACGAGGTCTGAAGAAGGAAGTTAGCTAAAAAGCTCTCAAAAATTGTAAAAAAAAACCTTAAAATGTAAATTAATTCATTTTTTATTTACATTTGACTGCAGATAAGATGATTTCAAATGTTTTTCTAAGTCAAAAGCAATCGAAATTTTTCCGTCAGCGTATTGTAGTTTTATCATGACTTAGTACAAATACTGACATTTATGCTGCGTAGTAACTATTTTTGTCCTTTACAGTTCAACAAAATATCATTTATCACTATAAGCTTGAAGGGCGAAAGACATAGCGACAAAACCAATATAAAGTTAAATATTTTTTAAATGTTGATTAGTTATATTCTTATCAACGCTCTCTGAAAGTGGATTATTTGGCTAAAAAAATGTGGAAGCGAATTATTATTATGTGCCTTATCTGGGCGATTTGCCCTAAATCTATTGGTAAATATAATCTCTGCAAAAACTGAATGATGAAAAATTGTTATAAAATGACTGCAACTAAAATTTTTGCTTACTACATAATTATAATCTTCTTTTGGCTATGCCTAAAGCCACAAAGTTGATTTTCACTCTGTAGCTAGGAAATCATCGCTTAGAACTATGTGTGATCGTATTTTCTCCTATTTTTTCATAAATTTCCGCTAATTACCATAAATGTCATTAGCTTGCATACATTTAATAAATTTCCACAAATTTACTCAATTTACATCAATTTCCTAAATTTAATGATTTTACAAAATTTTCATAAATTACCACAAGTTTTCGTAATTTTCACCATGCAATTTATTCCAATTAAATACAATCCATTCCAATCCATTCTAATCTATTTCAATCAATTCAAATCCATTAAATTATTATTCACTAAAATCTAATCCCTTCTAATCCATTTAATAAAAACGAATCCACTCGAATCTACTCCATTCCATTCCATCCCATTCTCATACAATTCATTTCAATTCACCCTAATCCTTTATAATCAACTTAAATCCACTTAAATTAAATTTATTTTAACCCCCTCTAATCTAAATTGAACAAACTATTTCAAACCAAGCAAATCCCATTTATTCCAATGCAACTCATTCTAATCCAGTCCATTGCACTCCTATCCAATCTAATCAATTCCAATCTAATTCAATTCAATTGTCGGGGCGAAGGACAAGTAACAAATTATTTTATATCACACCAGCATCAGAGCAAGTGTATGTCTGCATGCCAAAATTGGGGTCACTGCACTTATCGTACCATAAAGCACACGTTACAAATTGACTTTTCCAATTTCAAAAATGCGAAAGAATCCTACTGTGAAATTCGTACATCTAAAGCTAATGCGCATGCAAGGCAAAACCGAAAAATGCAGTTTACTATAAATAACGAAATGATCAAATCATTATTTGATTGCAGACTTAAAATCAGACTCCGAACTTTCACCTAATCGCAACCGTACTATTCATTTTTTTCGTAACGTATCCTCTTCATCTGCTTCTTCGGAAGGAAATCATCGACCTAAAATTGACCTTAATCGACCTCCAGCCGAATCTCCTCCTCGTGCCAGGTCTAGATCTCCTTCCCGGCCCGTACCTTCACTTATAATGCTTCCTTCTCCTGACGAAAATGGATGTGGACTTGAACAACTTAGATTTATCCGACTTATTTACCGTTGGAATTTAAACCTGACATTCGAACTTCAGAGATACACTTTCCCTACAGATAAATCACTTCTAATGCGAACAGAAAGTAATAGGTTTGTGCCTGTGCCATCTAAAGAACAAATTGTATTAGCAACATCCGATGGTGATGCCTTTGCAATGTTGTTGTTTGCAAATGTTTTGGGTGGACTGTATAAGCGTACATTTCGCGGTAGGAGACGCGTGAAAATAAACATGAAAAGCCGAATTGTTACCCAATTGTACATGGAAGATGTAAAAAACATTCCAGTGGGTTCTCGACAAACAATCACTCGCAATTATAAAGTAATTAATGTTAGTAAAAATGCTTGACGCGTAAGAAAATAAAATTCGAGCAGAAGAATCCTCGTGGCACGACGCACGCTACCATAACGAGCAAGAGTGAGCTTATAGGTTGTAGTTGGAAATGCGACAGTTTATAATTCTAGTTTAGAAATTTTTTACGAATTTGTGGATCTTCATATGTCAGCACAAATATATGTTAATCATATATGATCATCATAAATTAGAAGTAGAAAAAATAGACAATAATCCAGACTTTCCAGTATCACCAAATCACAATGTCGAATGTAGGAATGATTATTACGTAGCATGCGTCGAAGTTCTGTATCAAATAAAAGAAAACTTTACGGAGACTACTGACCCCTCAAAAATATTTTGCTTTTAAATTTCGCAGCTGAATCATGGGGCCGAAGGAAATGAATGAAGTAATTTAATACATCTGAACGGCAAGCTAGAAAAGCCAAGAAACTTGTAGCTCAAAAAGGAATCTTGACATCACTCGACCCAAAATTGGGGAAAATACTGGCAGTCGAAACTGAAATTTTAGTACATTTCTACGAGGATGATGATGCCAGGTACAAATGACTTTGTATGATCAAAATAAGCAGATGGATCCCGTAAACAATTTCAGAAACGATTAGTATTATGAAATATTGCCGGTGCGTCCTGGCCGGTCAAAGTGGTACGCATCCGTTTTGTGTTTGTGTCCATCACAAAAATGTTAACTTAATGTTGGTTTAAATAGGTTTAGAAGAGATGGCTATATATTGCTTTATCCTTTTAAAACAGTATCATGATTGTTTTAAGTTAATTACTTTTAAAACTCCTTCAAAAGCCTGCTATTTGAATGAATGTAAATCATTCCCCAAGTTAGACACACTAAAAGGATATCTTAGTCAAAGTTTTAATGAAAATTTTATCAATGAAGTTACATTTTCATCATGGACACAAACTGATTCAAGTTCATTAAAAATCTAATTAGCTGAAAGTAATGATTTTGTAGAAGACTTCTGTAAACAAACTTCTTAAGCTCAAATCCCATTCTTTTAATGCAAAATAAAAATCCCTGTTGATGATTTGATATGATTTCGCTTTCGTTGACCATCTTGTCTTCAAATTTAAACCACGATACTCTCTACTATTTAATATATAATACGACTCTGATCAATGAGCATTTAAAAGATAATTTTTCATGAAAAAAATGTGTTACTTTACTGATGGAGCAGGGCAGCATTTTAAAAACAAGTAGAGCTTTGTAAACCTGTTGCACCATAAACGAGATTTTGGCATTCAAGCAGCATGGTATTTTCATGCTACTGCCCATGGCAAAAGGGTATGTGATGGTATTGGCGGAAAGCTTAAACGACTGCTCGCAAGGTAGTTTACAGGGTTTATCGGAATACTAGATTCTAAATGATTATGTTTTATTTACATGGGCACGCGAAGGTCTCAAAGAAACGGTTGTAGTATTTAGTTCTAATGCAAATCACACTGAGATGACCTTAAAACTTCAAGAAAGATTTAATAAAGCGATTTTACTTCCTGCCACAAAACAATATTATGTTTTTATTGCAAACAACTAAGGACAAGTCATTGCTAAAAGAACTGGATTTTTAATGGAGTTTTCACATTACCCCAAGAAGTACGTCGCGTCTAAACGACAAAGTATCGTTTAAGTAGAAATTCAGAAGTCCAATTGAGCCTGACTCTAGCGCGAAAAGGTAAAGTGCGACCGTGCTCCAAAGTGCTCCAAAGTTAAAAAAAAATTATTTTATTTTTTATTTTGAAAAATTTAGGACAAATTTTGAGTGTAAAACTTTTTTTTATTATCATCGATAAGTGCGGAAAAATACGAATACAATCATCTCATATAAAAGTAATTTGCCTATAGTAGATAATAGTTACCGGCACTTGAAGCCAATAGCGCGCGATGCATAGTTCAAAATTTCACCAATTCGCATGCGCAAACTAATTTTTCGATGTACCTAAAATTTGTCATAAGGCATCCTAAACGACAGAATAATAAATTTATCCAATATAAGCACGATATATAAACTTAAAATTTTTAGGTGGGGTCACTTGCGAAATAATGCCTCATCAGCTAACTGGTCTGCATCCGTTATCATTTCTCCTTTTATTCCCAAAATTACCTTGTACGCTTCCCATATCCTGATTTTGGACGCTCACCCATCGATTCATATCTCAATATCTCATAGCAAAAAGATTCTGTCACCATGATAACAAATACTTATTGTGCCACTCAAAGTCTTCCAAAAGGCGTCTCTTACTTCTCTGGAATGACTATTAACTTGGGCGTAGCAAGCTATAATAAATAATCTTCTGATTCATATTGGTAAGGAAAAACCTTATTCAATCGACATCTTTCCGTCTATTTATTGGGCAATGTACAAATATGACTTGTCGGAATCAGACTGATTCCCTCATCAGATAGATTAAAATCGAAACAATGTTGTTGAGTCGTTAAATACTAAAATTATACGGATGCCATGGTGTGTATCATCCGTCTCCATCTTAAGAAATGAGCAATCGTTGTAATAAGACATTTATCATGTGAATGACGCCCGGACGCATGCGTAATAGCAATTCAGGAAATCATAGGCGTAAGAACTAGTCATACTATATAACCAAAAATATGTGATAGAGTATAAATATAGTAACAAAAGAATGATGCTCTAGCAAGAAAAAAAGTCATCCAAAAAACGATTCGGTGCACGTGGACAGATGTTTTTAATTATCGAAAGAAAATGATGCTTCACGGGATTAATTTCACGGAACAACAAAGCGGACAATGAGGTGAACATCTTCGCCAAAACAATTGAATGGTTCGGGGCCTGCGGAAAGATTTTCCTTTCGCCATGCGAAATTTCTGCAATTCTAGTTAACACGTTTAGACCGCAGACTCTTTATCTGAAAATAACACTAGCCGCGGCCAGTTTTTTCAACAGAAAATAAAGCGGAGAATAAAGTGAGCATCGTCGCCAAGACACTTGATTGACACAAGAAATGAATGCTTACATTTTCTACAGGGCTTGCTATAATGCATAAGTACACTATGCTATGCCCGGGATACTGAAACCCACCTGATTGCTATTTAAACATTCAAACCTTATTTATAAAGAAAATGGTGGGTTCGCCTGAAAAAGCTTCCCATACAAAAACTGCCATAAGAATGAAAAAACGTTTGCAGTACTTCCAATCGACTTATTAAATTTATAAGTGAATTTGAATTTGAATTTAAGAATTCTTTTTTAATCCTTCATTTAATATTGGTTAGAAATTTATTTTATTGTATTTTATTGTAGTTTGCTCTTTTTTTGGTAGAACATTGGTTTTTTTATAAAAAATTCAATTACTTGACAGGAAGTTGAAGTTCTTTTTTAAAAACTCACTTTTTGCTTACAGATCTATCTCTCTGCTCAAAAATCCAACTATTAAATGGAAATTAGCTTCTCCTTAAATTAATTTTCTTATTGACAATTCAATCATTCTATTTTTGGTTCAAAATTGATCGCTTTCATTTAAAAATTCAACAATTCTGTTAAAAGTGCATTTATGTTATTGTGAGTTTGTCTTTTTTGGAAAAAATTACTCTTCTTTATTAAAAATTTACTTACTTGGTTAAAAATTGAAGTTTTTTTCAAAATTTATGTTATATTTTGAAAATCCATCTTTGTCATTAAAGATTCAACCATTTCTTTATAAAAATTCTTTCGATTATATTAATCGCTATTAGCTTATGTTGAACAATTAAAGCGAAAATGTATCTGGTTGAAAGTGGGACATTTTTGGTATAGAATAATAGTTTTTTATTGAAAATTCAATTACTTGCTTGAAAGTTGAACTTTGTGGTTAAAATTAATTTTTGTATTCAATGATCCATATCTCTGTTTGAAAATTAAACCATTTTCTTAAGAATTTAAATATGCAGCTTTAATTGAAATCTATTATTTATTTTTTTAGTTAGCTCTAAACAGACCATTTGTTTTGAGTTTCTTAAGTGACAAATTATTGTCATTTGAAGTAAAATATTATTTAAGCTTTATTCGTGGCTCATTTTTTGTATCCGTGCTTCTTTATCTACTCGCATGGTAATCATTTGTTCTTGAGCATTGTGTTTTTTTCGTCATTTTAGGTATTTTATCGTCATCTCTGACGTTTACAGTTGCACCGTTTTTTATACTGGGTATGAAGAGGGAAGTTATATGAAAAAGAATTTTAGCTCCTAATATTTTGACCCTTATTCCAATGCGTCGACCCTTCCCTTCAATTTTTCATATTATTTCGCAAAATTGTGTATTAAATATGACCATGATATTTCTGCTGCGTAGTAATAATTTTTGTCCTTCAAAATTCTGTAAAATATCATAAATCATAATAAGTCGGCAGCCAAATGAGATAACGACAAAACCCATTTAAGTAAAACATTTTTTAAATGTTTATTAGTTATAATTTTATCGGAATTCTCTAAAAGTGGATTATTTTGCTTAACAAAATGTGGAACCTAATTTTTATTATGTCCCTCATTGGGGCAATTTTTCCTAATTCAATCGGTAAATATAATGTCTATTAGGGTTTTCAGAGCAGTATATTTATTTCTTATTTAAAAATGTTTTAATAAAAGTTACTCTTTTTTCGATGTTCAACTGTACTTAAAAAAATTTCACCCATATTTTTCGGCCCATTGGAAATTATTTTTCTACAAAAATTGAATGATCGAAAACAATTAAAAAAAGTCTTTTTGAATAAAATTTTTATTTATTACATAATGATAATCATCTTTTCAAAGAATAAAGTTTGTTACTAGACTCGTGTTTAAGGTTTTAAAAATTAGTTGAAATACCTACTAGTACATAAATTAATATTATTATAATTCATAACATGCATTTATTTAAAGCAGACTTAGTTTCGTTGTCTCGTTTAAAAAAAATGCGCATTCTTTAAAAAATTTGTTATTGTACATTTAATTGCAACTTTGGTCGTTTTTCCATAAACTAAATTTGCTCATTTCCAATGTTATTTTTATAAAGTAAACTAACCCAGCTGACCCAGATTTGTCAATTGAGTTTTCTATCGCATCGTGTTCTCCATTGCAGTTGTGGTGCCCTATTGCTTCATCTCCTAATATTTGACTAAAAGCGTCGTTAAAAGCGTCTAGGTTATATATATATTTGAATTTATATATTTAATAATCTTTGAAATACTGTGAAATTGTTTAATGAAAAAATTTAATGTTTGGATATTATTACAGTTCATAACTTGCATTTATTTAAGACAGACTTAGTTTCGTTATCTCGTTTGAAAAAATGCGCATTCTTTAAAAAATTTGTTATTGAACATTTTATTGCAAGTTTGGTCGTTTTGCCATAAACTGAATTTGCTCATTTCCAATGTTATTTTTATAAAGTAACCTAACCCAGATGACCCAGATTGGTCAATGGAGTTTTCTATCGCATCGTGTTCTCTATCGCAGTTGTGGTGCTCTATTGCTTCATCTCCTAATATTTGACTCAAAGCGTCGTTCAAAGCGTCTAGGTTATATATATATATATTTTTTTGCATTTATATATTTAATAATCTTTAAAACACTGTGAAATTGTTCAATGAAAAAATGTAATTTTTGGATTTTCCATTACTTTTTATGTTGTAAATTTGAATTTTCTATTTTTCAAGAAAATTTAGAAAGTTGTTATGATAACCTTGTAGGGCATTCAAAGATCAAAATTTTTCTTCGGTGGACTTTTTTCATATCGTGCATTATTTGACCTTAAATTTTTTTTTCGTGTCAATTCAACTGTTTTCGTGACGTTTACTTCATTCTCCGCTTTTTTTCCGTGAAATTGGTCGCGTGTAGAGTCATTTTCTTTCGAAAATCAAACCTTTTCTTATTATCCAAATGTTTTCATCAGTTTTTTCATCGGAAAAACGAATCGAAAAATTAAGTGAACGTCTTTGCCAAAACTACTAAATTAACAATTCAAATTAATGTTGACACGTACGTCTTCCCTAAAGCAGACGAATATTCCTTGGTCTAAACCTGTTAAATGAAACTTTTTCCTACATTGATTTCTTTTATTTTTTAGTAGATTTTTATATGCGAATAATATTTCGCAAATGAGACGGAAAAAATCCTTTTTTTTAACGGATTTTCGAAAATCGCGTTTTGGTATCTACAGCATAGGTCTCTGGAACAATTTTTCTTTTTCGCGTAAAATTTCTGAAATGCTTGTTAACAGGCTTGGACCATTGACCCTTAAATTGAAATACAAAAACAAATGAACGCTTACACGTGCTATGAATAAAAATAAGAAATCTGAAATACGCAGTCAATTTTCCGAGAAATATAACAAATATTTTATTGATATTATCAAAACAAATTGGATGTTGATAAAGTGGATATTTCGGGTTTCAATCGTGTACAAAACTATGAAATTTGCCGACGTTTTGTGAGCATTGCAGTTCACTTCTTTAGGGCTGACATGAAACTGAGGTATCAGGTTATGTTGTTCTTATGTATACGCTTTACGATAACTGCGATTGGCCAGAGCGGAGACCATGGAGACAGAACGCACCTACTGGCCAATCAGGTTGAATCAGAATAAGAATCTTTAAAATTGTCCCATCGAATTCCATAATTCAAAATCGTCTCAGCTATTCTCGAGAAATTTATTCTTAATAATTTTCTAAATAAACCCCATAACTCCAACCCAGCATTTTCTTTAATTATAATCTTCGGGAAATTTTAATCGTATATCAAATCCAACGAATTGTCCTTTGTAATTGTTTATATAAATATACACAACAACATTTTTTTCTCTGTATTGAACTTGGAAAATTATTGCCAAAAATTTAAATTTAAATTTCATGGAATTGGTACCAGATTCTAAAATTTTATTTTAATAAATTAAAAATTGTTTAATTTTCAGACGCATTATTATAAATTAAACAGAGTTTCTTTAAATTTTTTTTTTGACATTTACGAACTAAATTCTTTTTCTAGAAATATTCTTAGTAGAATTATTATTTTATGATTTGTGAAGGACACGTATAACCAAGATTTTTTAAAGACCTTAACATTTTTAAATTTATTTTTTCAAATCTTTGATTTGAGGTACAGTATTATTTACGCTTCTTTTGGGGTTTAGTTTTTGTATTCGTGCTTCTTCTGCTATTCGAATTGTATTCATTTTTCTTGACCATTGTCATTTTTTCGTCATTTTTTCTATTTTATCGTCAACGAAAAAGGCTGCCTTTTAATTTGTTGACTCCCATTATAATCTTTCAATCCTTGTCTTTAATTTGTAAAATTCTTTTTAAATGTTTTGAATTCTTTGTAAAGTTTTAATTTTTTTAATTTTGTGTATTCGATTTATGTATGGAAAACGAATGACAGTACCATGCAAAAGTTTACGACCACCTGTTTTTTTATTTCTGATAAAGTTTTCTTTTTTATTATTATTATTACACAATTATATCAGAGCTCAAAATTTATCTCTCGCAATGGTTAAATGCGGTATAACATGACATTTTATTATGTGTTATAACAAATATTGATATTTCTGCTTCGTAGTAATTATTTTTGTCCTTCATAATATTATAGAATATCATAAATCACAATAAGTTAGAAGGACAAAGGAGATAGCGACCAAACCAATATGAATTTTAACATTCTTTAAATTTTTATTAGTTATATGCAGATCGAAATTCTTTAACGGTGGATTTTTTTTTCATTAAATGTGGATCCTAATTGTGACGTGCTTCATCTGGACGACCTTCCTTAATCCTATTGGTAAATATAATATCATTAATGCCAATATGTTGCATAGAGCCCTATTATAAAAAGGCGAGAAAGAATCCAATAGAATACGATCCATATTATTCCAATTCATTAAAATTCATTCCAATCCACTCCACTCCAATCCGTCCCAATCAAACGCAATCTATTATAATTCAATTCGTTTCACCTAACTAGTTTACATTCCAATGTAATTCACTTCTTTTAAATCAGGTTCATTTAAATATAATTTAATTCATTTCAATCGACTCCAATCCAATCCATTGCAAACTAATTCAATCCAACCTAAAAAACGAGAATATTTTACAGTGATATAAGATTTAAATAACTTAATAAAAACCTTAAGCTGCTCATATAAATACCAAATCAAGAAAAAAAGGATCGAAGGACCCGACCCTATTACTACCTAAACTTTCTAGGTGAGGGAATCGAACTTTAATAATTTCCCATTTCAATTTATTTAAATCCATTCCAATCTAATGCAAATTTATTTCAATTCACTCCAATCAATTCCAATCCAATTTATCACAATCCACTTCAGTTCACTCCCACCCAATTCATTCCAATTCACTCCAATTCATTTCGAAGAAACTCATTCGAATCCAAAACACTTTAATCCAATATAATAATTCTAATCTAATTAAATTCAATTCTGGAGAAGAAACGCGAGACACACATTATTCTCTATCACACCAGTTAGAGCAAGTGTACGGCTACATGCCAAAGTTGGGATCACTGCACTAATCGTAAAATAAGTTACAGATATAAATGTCTATCAGTAAAGTGCTATTTTAAGTATCTTTTGCAGTACCTTAAATCTCACGTATGATGGTGATGAGATAAAAAAACACACTTACTTTTTGTTGCACAAGTTCCAAGGTAACTTGTCTAATTTGGAAAAATACAAAAGAACCCATCCGTAAAATCTTTACATCCAAAGATATTGCGCATGCGGGGCAATGCCAACAAAATGCAGTACGATATAAATAACTGAATTATCAAGTCATTATTTGATTGCAGATTTAAGCTCACAGGCCGAAGATTCACCCAAAGACGACCGTACTATTCATTTATTCCATGGCGAACCTTCTTCTTATTCGGGAAGAAGTGGTCGACCTGAAATTGACCTAAATCGACCTCCAGCCGAATCTCCTCCTCGTGCCAGGTCCAGATCTCCTTCCCGGCCCACAGCTTCACCTATAATGCTTCCTTCTCCTGAC
>JAAAKG020138017.1:0-12749 GCA_010014905.2 Druon quercuslanigerum
AATAAGTTCACTATACCCTCATTACTTATAACCAAAAGTTATCAGAGGATGAATGCCATATATTAAAAATATGTGCAATTTCTTTTTATGTACCATTGAGTACCATCGTAATTTTATCAATATTCATCATTTTATATTTTCTTAAGCTTGTTAGTATATATGTATTTTTATTATATTACTATAATATAATATTTTTAAGACGTCATCCTAAATACTTATTTAAAGAATAAGGTCACTAATGAGATGCACACATTCATATAATTTTAAATGTACAATCACCAGAAAAGTTATGAAAAATAAGTTCACTATACCCTCATTACTTATAACCAAAAGTTATCAGAGGATGAATGCCATATATTAAAAATATGTGCAATTTCTTATTATGTACCATTGAGTACCATCGTAATTTTATCATTATAATTATAACAATACCTCCATGCTTTCATTGTGTGATTTTTCTTTTTCAGTGAGAATATTATTTCATATTTATGGTTTATCAATGTTTTATGTTTTTTTATAGTATGCTCTCTGAATATCATGTTTTAGTTACTTTAGTTAGTTCAGTTTTTATTACATTTCTTTAATGATTGTTATCCCATATTTATAGTTTCATTCGTTTTTATTTCATAATGAAGGATATTTTGACTCGTTTCATAATACTAAATAAGATAATAAGTAAATAACTACTTTTCATGAAATTCATAAAAAATGCATTTCCTTCGGAATTCAGTTTTAAAATTTGGTCAACATGTGTCCTGTTAAGAGTTGTCTGGGTCAGGATGAATTAGTTTCGCTCGTAAAAATTGACTCCTTTGCCGTTTTTTATAACGGTTTAAATACAGGTTTATCACAACATTGTTGTATCTTCAACCACTACTTTGATTTTGATTTCAAAAATATTGAAATTTTGGCTAGGGAAAAGAATACTTACAAAAGACGAGTAATTGAATCAATTTTTATCAACCATTGACCATTTTATTGACCATTGCGCTCATTACCCTATTGTATTTCGTTTGTCTGTCTAGACATATGTTCGTTCGTTTGTCCTGAAATATTGTAAAGTTTTTTTCTGAAATAATTATGTAGTTTTAGAATAAATAAATCACTAATATAATGACCATCATCTGAGAAAAGTATTGTTCCCATCTCATAAATTGCTCTACTAATTACGAAATGCTAACCCCAAATTCCATAATTTCCCAACAACTTCAGCCCTCCTTGAGAGTTCCTGGTTGAGGAAACACAGGGTTGTTTTGTCAGACCCTTCAGTGGTACTTTGCCAAACATTGTTCGTGCATTACAGCCGCCAGTCGCCACTAGCGACATTATCATCTCCTACTAGGACTAAGCAAATGCGAATAATACAGACGCATAATGTACCGGGATAAGAGTGAGAGTGGTCCAAGTAGTTTCCGAGGGTGTTTTTATTAGTTAGCAATGGACAAGTAGCCACTTTGGTTGTTAGGACTTGTAGCATTGATAGCATGATATGTGACTTTATCACTCCTGAGTACAGAAATATCATCTATTATAGGGTGGTATTGGTAGATATCGAGTACAGAATGGTTGTACTCATTGGACGAATCTAGATAAAATAGTAATCGCACATAAAGTTCTAAGTGCTTAATGGAGTGATAATTGCACTTACCTTTCTATAAATGTCCGACAGAACTGGTTTTCATCAATGAATGATCAGGTTTTGTTTCTTATGCATGGTGCAGTGCAAAATTGAGTCAACCGGAAATATTTGTTTCAGGGTACTCACCTGAAAAAGAAAAGGAAAGTGTACATGAATTCGAGTTTATTTATTATGAAAAATAGGTATAGGGTATATAAAATAGGTGTAGCAAAATGTGAAATCTAACATAAAGATAATTGTAACTGGTGTTCTTCAGGGAACAGCTATAGGGTTTTAATTATGTATCATTATCATTGATGATATACCGAAAAAAGTGTAAACTTTACTCTTTTTGCGAAAAATACAGATATGTACAGGAAACTTATACATTTTTAATAAATTTTGTTAATAAACAAAAATATTAGAGTAGGTGATTTCTATATTAATTGTGCAGAAGCTATACAACTTCTTGGTGGAATACTTTACAGTACTTTAATAGAAATGGTTATTTATTTGATAAAACATTAAATGACACAAAATAAATGCTTAAGAATGATTCGAAATGCTCGTCTCTACGAAAGAATTAATTTAATTAATAAACAGTTAAACGTAGAAGATATAAGACAACAAAATATTTAAATAGGTCAATAATTTAAGAAGGAAAATTTTTTTTGTAAACTTTCATAAATGAATAATAAATGATTCTGAAGAAATAGTTCAAAATTAGATGATTTGAAATTAAAAAATTAAACATTGTGTATTTTAAAATCATAACAATAGTTTTGGTATTAGAAAAGTACAATCAACAATTTCAACATTAAAAATATTTGTATCATTAAATTATTTTAGTTTTAAATTAAGTTCAGATTCGTTTTATTTCCAACGTTTCGTGGTTGACAATTTTTTATATTTTCCATTTTAAAATATTTCATTTGCACGGTGTGCACGAGGATGAATTTAATTTTGTTCCTTAAAAAATTTCCCTAATCAATTTTAAAATTAAATTAACAATGACGAATTTTATGATTTCAGAAGCTTTGACATTTAAACTTTCAAATTCATTTTCAATATCAAATTTTAATCCCTTCATATTCAAATTTGTTAAAATTCAAATTCATTAAATTTTAAATGATTTAATTTTGAACTTTTTAAATTAGAAATTGTAGTAATTTCAATTTCATAGAATTTCAAACGATGCAGTATTCAAAATTCAAATTTAAAATACTCTAATTCTGAACATTTCTTATTATCTCTTATTCAATATTTTAATCTGAAATTATTAAATTTTGAGATTCTTCAACATGAAAAAAAATAGTTAAATTTGTTAAATTTTGAAATTTTGAGAGTTCCTGATTAAATTTTTTTCAATTGCAAACTATTTAATTTTAAACGCTTTCATTTATAAATGTTTTGCGTTAAATTCCTTTTGATTCCATTTGAAATTATTAATTTTTTATTTCAAAAAATCTTAATAATTCAAAATTTGCTTAATAATAATTTTATTTCTTGATAGAAAACTTAAATTTTTAAGTTAGGAAATAAAAATCCGAGAAAAAAAATTTCTCTGATCAATTTTAATATTAAATTATAATTTTTTGTATGTAATAACAATTATAAATAATAGAATTTCAAAAGCTTTAACTTCGATAGATTCAAATTAATTTTCAATATCAAATTCTTATTTTTTATTCACCTCGTATTAAAATTTATTTCAAGTCAAAAGTATTAAATTATCAATTATTTAATTTAGACAGTTTTTAATTTAAAATTGATAAATATTTCAAAACCTTTGAATTTTAAGTAATCCAGTATTCAAAATTCTAATCTGAAAATATTCAATTTTGATATTCTTCGATTCATATAACAACTTCAATTTTGAAAATTTTAGTCTGAAATTATTCTACTTTGAGCGCTTTTGCTTTAAAACTTTTTAATTGCGAATTATGAAATTTAAAACGTTTTTATTTAGAAATAATACAAGTTCAACTCCTTTTTATCTTATTCGAAAAATTGTCCTTTTTTCATTCAAAATTATATAATTTTTGTATTTTAAGTTCGTTTCTAAATTATTTAAATTTGAATCTTTTTTAATTAGAAATAATAAAAATTTTAATTTCTTTTAAATTTATATGACACATTATTCAACATTCTGATATGCAATTAAATTAATTATCAACTTGGAACATTTTAAATGGTCCCATTTTCAAAATTTTAATCTGAAATCATTCAATTACGAGATTCTTCAATTCTAAATAAAATCGTCTAATGAAACCAAATTTAGTCTAAAATTATTCAATTTTAAGATTTTCGGATGACAAATTTTTCAGTTGAAAATTATTTAATTTTAAACGTTTTTGTATAAATGATGTTATTTTTGTTGATCAGGGTTGAAAATTATTCCAATGATGTAGAGTTTTTGATTTACTGATCATTTTATCAATTTACTTGATCAGTAAATCAAAAACTCTACATCATTGGAATAATTTAAACGTTTTTATTTAGAAAAAATACAATCTCAAATTTCTCTTTATTCCATTTAAAATATTGTCCTTTTTAATTGATTTATAATAATGATATAATAATTTTTTTTATTATTATATATTTTGATTGCGTTTAATTCAAAATTATAAACTATTGTTTGAGAAAATCTTAATATTTCAAAATTTGTTTAATAACATTTTTTTGTCGAAGCCGTTACAGTTTTTGTCATATCTTAACTAAACTGGTTATAATCTTTAGCTTTGAAAAATTCTTGTCTAATGAAGTTAAATTTTTTTATATTTTTATTATTAAAAAATAAAACTTCATAGATGTAAATTTAAATTCATTAAGTGTTTGAAAAATGCTTAATACTTAAATTGAAAAATTCAAAGCGATGAACTCAACCTCACTCAATTAGAAAGAGTTAAAATATTAAAACTAATGTATTAAAAATAAATAATAAAAAAATACAATAAAAAATAAAACAAAATAATATAAAATAATAAAAATATTACAATTCATTGAATCTTTTTGTAAGCTGCTCAAAAGAACCTAAATTCTAAAACCTTTCAAAATTTACAATCAAAAATAATTCTGGGCCCGAATCTGAATATTTATAGGTTCAATACTAAAATCTTAAATCTAAATTTATAAATCAATTTTTTTAATTTACAATTTTTTCAATTCGAAATTATTATCTACTGTTTGGGAAAATCTTCATATTTCAAAATTTGTTCAATGATAGCTTTTTCTCGAAGGATTTACAGTTTTTGTTCTACTGGGACTAAACTTACCTAGTAATCTTTAGATTTCAAAAAATTCCTCTCTAATGGATGTTAAAATTGTTTATATTTTTAATAATAAAAAGTAAAAATCGAGAGCTGTGAATTTAATATTATTCATTAAATGTTTGAAAAAATTTTATATTGCAAATTGAAAAATTCAAAGCAAATAACAACCTCATTGAATAAGAAAGCGTCAGATATAAAAAAATAGTTTTTCTATAATTTTCAGAATCAAAATATTATAACTGATGTAATTTCCAATAAAAAAAAACATTATTTTAATAGAAACTGTTAAATTTTACAACAACAACAAAAAAAAACAATAATTTTAGCCATGAAAAAGTAAGCCGTTATTTAATAACATGCAAATATTTTTTTATATTTGGTAAGAAGCGTCGGTCAGAAAAAGTTAAATTGCAAAAAAATTTTGGTAATATTAATTTCTTTTTTTGTGAATTAAAATTTTTTTTATACAAAACAATGTTTTTTATTTGTAATGGCATCACCTATAATATCTTGATTCTTAAAATCATATAAAAGCTATTTTTTTCTTTAGATATCTAACTTTTGAGACTATTTACTGAATCTTTTTGAATGCTGCTCAAAAGAACTTAAATTCTAAAACATTTCTAAATTTACAATCAAAAGTAATTCTGGGCCCCAATCTCAATATTTATAGTGTTAATACTGAAATATTAAATCTAAAGTTATAAATCAATTTAAAAAATTTTAAATACGTTTAATTCGAATTTATAATCTATTGTTTGGGGAAATCTTAATCTTTAGGTTTGAAGAAATTCCTCTCTAATGGATGTTCAAATTGTTTATATTTTGAATGATAAAAAGTAAAAATCCAGAGCCGTAAATTTAATATTATACAATAAATGGATTAAAAAAATTTAATACTACAAATATAAAAATTCAAATTAAAAAACTCAACCTCACTGAATAAGAAAGCGGCGAAATGTTAAGGTAGTTGTCATACCAAACATCAGATATCTAAAAAAAATGTTTCTATGATTATCAGTATCAAAATATTATAACTGATGTAATTTAAAAAGAAAACATTTTTTTTGGAAAATGTTAAAATTCACATAGAAAAACCATTAATTTAAAACACGTTTTTTGCAACTGAATTTTTTCTGACCACAGCTTCTTACCAATTTTTGAAAAATGATTCCATTCTGATGGCTTTTTTCCGGGAAAGCATTGTCTAAATCTCTAGTGTAGAGAATTTTTTTTGAAAAAGTAGGTCGTTATTTAATAAAATGCAAACATTTTTTAAATTTTCGTAAGAACGTAAGACGGTCAGAAAAAATTAAATTGCAAAAAAATATGGTTAAAACTTTTTTTTTTATTTAAAAATTTTCCATATAAAAAAATATTTTTTATTTGCAATGACATCAGTTATAATATCTTGATTCTTAAAATTATATAAAAACTATTTTTGTCTACAGATATCTAACTTTTGAGATTATTTACTGAATCTTTTTGTAAGCTGCTAAAAAGAACCTAAATTCTATAACATTTCAAAATTTACAAACGACAAAAATTCGGGGCTCAGATCTCAATATTTATAGTGCCAATACTTAAATCCTAAATCTAAAGTTATAAATCAAGTTTAAAAAATTTAAACAACGTTTAATTTGAAATTATCATCTATTTTTTGGAAGAATCTTTGTATTTCAAAAACTGTTTGATAATAGTTTTTTTTCTTGAAGGATTTAAAGTTTTTATTTCACTTAGTCTAATCTTAACTGGTAATCTTTAGATTTCAAAAAATTCCTCTCTAATGGATGTTCAAATTGTTAATATTTTTAATTATGAAAAGTAAAAATCCAGAGCCGTAAAATTATAATATTTTTAATTGAATGTATAAACAATTTTTTATATTGCAAATTGAAAATTCAAATCAAATAACTCAACCACACTAAATAAGAAAGCGGCGAAATGTTAAGGTAGTTGTCTTGCCAAAAGTCAGATATCTAAAAAAAAGTTTTTTTTAATGACTTTCAGTATCAAAATATTATAACTGATGTAATTTAAAAAAAACATTATTTTTAATGGAGAATGTTAAAATTCACATAAAAAAACATTAATTTTAAACTGTTTTTTGCAACTTAATTTTTTCTGACCGCCGCTTCTTACCAATTTTTGAAAAATGATTCCATTTTGGCGGCAAAAAAATATAGGTAAAATTAATATCTTTTTTTGTGAATTAAAAAATTTCTTATACAAAACAATGTTTTTTATTTGTAATGACATCAGCTATAATATCTTGATTCTTAAAATCATATTAAAAATATTTTTTTTTATGGATATATAACTTTTGAGATTATTTACTAAATCTTTTTGAAAGCTGCTAAAAAAACCTAAATTCTAAAAAATTTCAAAATTTACAGTAAAAAATAATTCTGGCCTCAAATCTCAATATTTATAGTGCCAATGCTGAAATATTAAATCTAAAGTTATAAATCAATTTAAAGAAATTTTAAATACGTTTAATTCGAAATTATTATCTATTGTTTGGGAAAATCTTAATGTTTAGAATTGAAAAAATTCCTCTCTAATGGATGTTCAAATTGTTTATATTTTTAATGATAAAAAGTAAAAATGTAGAGCCATAAATATAATATTATTCATTAAATGTTTGAAAAAATGTTTAATACCGCAAATCGAAAAATTCAAAGCAAATAACTCAACATCACTAAATCAGAAAGTGGCGATATATTAGGTATATATAAGTTAGATATAAAAAAAATATTTTTCTATAATTTTCAGAATCAAAATATTATATCTGATGTAATTTCCAATAAAAAAATATTATTTTTATAGAAAATGTTAAAATTCACAAAAAAAAACGTTAACTTTAACCATCTTTTTACAACTGAATTTTTTCTGATCGCTGCTTCTGGCCAATTTTTAAAAAATGATTCCATTTTGGTTGCTTTTTTGCAACCATTTTTCAAGATTTGGTGAGAAGTGACGGACAGAAAAAATTAAACTGCAAAAAAATATGGGTAAAACTAATGTTTTTTTTTGTGAATTAAAATTTGTTTGATATAAAACAATGTTTTTTATTTCTAATGACATCAGTTATAATATCTTGATTTTTTAAATTATATAAAACCTATTTTTTCTTCAGATATCTAACTGTTGCCACTATTTACTGAATCTTTTTGTAAGCTACTCAAAAGAACCCAAATTCCATAAAATTACCAAATTCACCTTCAAAAATAATTATGTTTCCTTATCTGAATATTTATAGTGCCAATACTAAAATCGTAAATCTAAAAATCAGAAATCTAAAGTTATAAATCAAAGTGAGGCAGTGAAAGAAAATGGTGCGAAATTGTTTTGAAATAAAGTCCCGTTTCCTGTTTTTTTTACGACTGTCTATCAGAGAGAATACAATCTTTTTAGTCTCTGCTTATTTTTTCTCAGGTAGCATATCTTCTGGAATCGCGAGATCAATTTTAATATTATGTTAACTATGAAAAATTTTATTCAAACTCATCAAATTTTAAATTATTTAATTTTGAACTTTTTTAATTAGATTTCAATTTCAATTTCAAATTTCAGTTTCATAGAATTTTAAACGATGCAGCAGTCAAAATTCTAATTTAAAATTCTTTGATTCTGAACATTTCAAATTATCTCCTTTAAAATATTTAATCATTTATAAATTATTTGCATTAAATTTCTTTTGATTCCATTCAAAATTATTAATTTTTTTGTTTGAAAAATCTTAATAATTCAAAGTTTACTCAATAATAGTTTTTATTTCTCGATAAAAATAGCATTTTTTGTTCTACTTAGTCTAAATTACAAACCAAAATGTTTATAATCTTAAGCATTAAAAAAATTCTACACTAATTTTTGTTTAAATTTTTAAGTTAGGAAATAAAAATCCGAGAAAAAAATTTCTCTAATCTATTTTAATAATAAATTATAATTTTTTGTATGTAATCACAATTATAAATTATAGAATTTTAAAAGCTTTAACTTCGATAGATTCAAATTAATTTTCAATATCAATTTCTTATTTTTTATTCACCTCGTATTAAAATTTATTGCAAGTCAAAAGTATTAAATTGTTAATGATTTAATAAGTAATCCAGTATTCAAAATTCTAAACTGAAATTATTAAATTTTGATATTCTTCGACTCATAATAACACTTCAATTTTGAAATTTTTTGTCTGAAATTATTCTACTTTGAGCGCTTCCACTTTAAAACTTTTTAATTGCGAATTATGAAATTTAGAATATTTTTATTTAGATATAATACAAGTTTAATCTCTTTTCATTTTATTCGAGAAATTGTCCTTTTTTCATTGAAAATTATATAATTTTTGTATTTTAAGTTCGTTTGTAAATTATTTAATTTTGAACCATTTTTAATTAGAAATAATAGAAATTTTAATTCTTTTTAAATTTATATGACACATTATTCAACATTATGATATGAAAGTATTCAATTTGGAACATTTGAAATGGTCCCATTTTCAAAATTTTAATCTGAAATCATTCAATTACGAGATTTTTCAATTCTAAATAAAATCGTTCAGTGAAACCAAATTTAGTGTAAAATTTTGAGCGTTTCTGATGACAAATTTTTTAGTTGCAAATTACTTAATTAAAAATGTTTTTATTTTGAAGAAATACAAGTGAAAATTTGTGTTCATTCCATTTGAAATATTGTACTTTTCAATTAATTTATAATAATGATATAATAAATTTTTATCACTATTATTATAATAATGATGTTGAATGTTTTCAATTCAAAATCATCCTTTTTTTAATTTCTATTGCGTGTAATTCGAAATAATTAACTATTGTTTGAGAAAATCTTAATATTTCAAAATTTGTTTAATAACAGTTTTTTGACGAAGGAGTTACAGTTTTTGTTATATCTTAACTAAACTGGTTATAGTCATTAGATTTGAAAAATTCCTCTCCGATGGAGTTTAATTTTTTTATATTTTTAATATTAAAAAATAAAATCCAGAGACGTAAATCTAAATTCATTAAGTGCTTAAAAAATGTTTAATACTTCAGATTTAAAAATTCAAAGCGATTAACTCAATCTCAATGAATAAGAAAGCAAAAAAAATTAAAACGACACTATTTATTGAATCTTTTTGAAAGTTGCTAAAAAGAACCTAATTCTATAACATTTCAAAATTTGCAATAAAAAAAAATTCTGGGCCTAAACCTCATTATTTATAGTGCCAATACTAAAATCCTGAATCTAAAAATCTGAAATCTAAAGTTATAAATCAATTTTTTTAAATTAAAAGTTTTTTAATTCTAAATTATTATCTATTGTTTGGTACAACCTTAATTTAATATTATTCAGTAAATGTTTACAAAAATTTCAATACTGCAAATTGAAAAATTTAAAGCAAATAACTCAACCTCGCTGAATAAAAAAGTGGCGAAATATTAAGGTAGTTTCTGTGCCAAAAGTCAGATATCTAAAAAAAATAGTTTTTCTATAATTTTTAGAATCAAAATATTATAACCTATGTAATTTCCAATAAAAACATTTTTTTTATGGAAAATTTTAAAATTCATTATAAAAAAAAACATTAATTTCAACCATGTTTTTTGCAACTGAATTTTTTCTGGCCGTCACTTCTTACCAATTTTTGAAAAATGATTCTATTTTGACGGCTTTTTTCCTGGAAACCATTCTCAAAATCTCTAGTGTAAAGAATTTTTTCCCGGAAAAATTAAGCCGTCATTTATTAAAATGCAACAATTTTTCAAAATTTGGTAACAAGTGACGGTCAGAAAAAATTAAACTGCAAAAAATATGGTTAAAATTAATGTTTTTTTTGCGAATTAAAAAATTTGTCTTACAAAATACTGTTTTTTATTGGCAATGACATTAGTTATAATATCTTGATTCTTAAAATCATATAAAAACTATTTTTAATCTTTTTAAAAGCTGCTAAAAAGAAGCTAAATTTTAATACATTTTAAAATTTACAATCAAAACTAATTCTGGGTCCAAATCTCAATATTTGTAGTGCCAATACTAAAGTCTCAAATCTAAAGTTATAAATCAATTTTTTAAATTTAAACTACGTTTAATTCAATATTATTGTCTATTTGTTGGGAAAATCCTAATTTTTCCAAAATTATTTAATAACGGTTTTTTTCTCAAAGGATTTACAGTTTTTATTCTACTTAGTCTAAACTTAATTGGTAATCTTTAGATTTCAAAAAATTCCTCTATAATGGATGTTCAAAATTGTTTATATTTTTAATGATGAAAAGTGAAAATTCAGAGTCGTAAAATTAATATTATTTATTGTATGTTTAAACAAATTTTAATACTGCAAATTGAAAAATTCAAATCAAATAACTCAACCTCACTGAATAAGAAAGTGGCGAAATATAAAGGTAGTTATCGTGCCAAAAGTCAGATATCTAAAAAAAATGATTTTCTATGATTTACATAATCAAAATATTATTATTGATGTAATTTCCAAAAGAAAAAAAAAAACATTATTTTTTAGTCAAAATGTTAACATTCACAACAACAAAAAATTAATTTTAACCATGTTTTTTGCAACTGAATTTTTTCTGACATTTACTTCTGACCTATTTTTGAAAAATGATGTAGAGAATTTTTCCCGGAAAAAGTAAGCCGTCATTTATTAAAATGCAACAATTTTTTAAAATTTGGTAAGAAGCGACGGTCAGAAAAAATTAAATTGCAAAAAATTATGGTTAAAATTAATGTTTTTTTTGCGAATTAAAATTTTTTTCATACAAAATAACGTTTTTTATTTGCAATAATATCAGTTATAATATCTTGATTTTTAAATCATATAAAAACTATTTTTTCAGATATCTAACTTTTGTCAATATTCACTGAATCTTTTTGTAAGTTGCTCAAAAGAACCTAAATTCTAAAACATTTCAAAATTTACAATGAAAAATAATTCTGGTCCCAAATCTCAATATTTATAGTGCCAATACTAAAATCCTAAATCTAAAGTTATAAATCAATTAAAAAAAAATTAAACTACGTTTAATTCGAAATTATTATCTATTGTTTGGGAAAATCTTAATCTTTAGATTTGAAAAAATTCCTCTCTAAAGGATGTTCACATTTAATACTGCAAATTGAAAAATTCAAAGCAAATAACTCAACATCACTTAATCTGAAAGTGGCGATATATTAAGTATATATAAGTCAGATATAAAAAAAAAATATTTTTCTATAATTTTCAGAATCAAAATGTTATAACTGATGTAATTTCCAACAAAAAGAACATTATTTTTATAGAAAATGTTAAAATTCACAAAAAAAATCTGCCCGTTGGGCGGGCACATTCTCATCGCGCGCTGCGCGCGCAGCTCACAAGTTTGAGTGCGCCTATGGCGCGCGTATGTTGGGTATCGCGCTTCGCGCTCGATAATGTATTAACCTCGCGCTTCGCGCTTGGATATTTATACTTTGTGCCCGGAATCTTTTCCCAATGATGTATTTTATTAATTATGCAGAACTGATTGATACTTTGTCAAAAACCTCTTTTAAATGCCATATTTGCATATATCTTCAATATCTTTATATTTTAAATTATGCAAGAAATTCGGTGTAAGCATTAAATTTCTCAAAGCTCTCTAGGCTTTCAGGTAGACATTCTCATCGAGGCACTCGCGCTTCGCGCTCGATGTTGGGAATACATTTTTGAATGTATATTAATTTTCTTAGCTAACTCTAATGCTATATAAAATTTGATTCAATAAATAGCACTATACTTCGGTTCGGGACTGCTTATTTGGATGGTTCAAAATAAAACACAAACGTCATATTATTTTGCATTCATCTGTATTCGCAGTTAC
>JAAAKG020138018.1:0-12748 GCA_010014905.2 Druon quercuslanigerum
TCAATTTCCTGAAGTAGACATTTGGATCTCATTGAAAATTTGTTCCTCTTTTGCTCTCAACAACATATGCGATTCGCGTTTGCGCTCAAAAAGTTACAGTTTCCTTTTCTCGCGCAGCCCGCAGGAGCCTCTCTTTTGCTTTAACGTGCTTTGATCAGAGCGATGTCGCTGACGGGTGAAGTGGCCACAAAGAAGTTTAGCCCCGCTTTTTCCGCGTCTTGAACAATGATCGTGTGTGTTGTGGTTTTTTGGATATATATTGCTTTCGAAATGTTTGGTAAAAAATGGATTAAGTGCTTTTGGAATTGGATATCATAATTTTCTCAAAAAAATCAGTTATGTTAGCATTAAGGAGCGTTGAGCAAAGCTACACGAAAATTTCATAAATTTGTCAAGAAAGGGCGAATGCTCGCAGATTCGAATATCAAAGGCATAGGACTGTCATGTGGGATCCTTCTCGATTTTATGAACACTCACATGATTTATAAGTAATTTTTGCATAATTAATAAATATTGTGAATATCTGAAATCCTGCCCTTTGATATCTTCGATATTATCTGGTGAAATCTTTTTTTTTTGTCTATATGGATGCTCCACTTCAATACCTAGATTTCGGGCTCGTAGTTAAATCGCTAAGATATTAATTATAGTAATATCTAGGTAATCTTATTTAGTACTTGTGTTTCACCGTGCAGGTCTCAGCATTGCATGAGAGTTTCATTAATCTCTTCCTTGCCTTTTAAATTTTGTTGTTCAATGTTCGCAAGACGAGACCCGTTGCTGGGGATCTATTTTGCCGTTAAGATTGGTTGCAGGTATGCAAACATTACGAAATTTTTGAAGATTCATACACACATCTCATTGACAACCATGAACTTTTTGAAGAAAAAATTGTCCTTGGTAAATTCGATTGCACATATAAAGAACCATTTTCTCTAATTTCTAAAATTCCAGTTTTCCTGTGACAGCGATTTCGAGTACTTCAGGCTACCAGAACGTTGTATACGCCGATGAGTAAATCCCAGGATGGTCCACCGTCTCAAGATGTAACGCCTTGCCGGACTCTGTTAAGTATCGGTTGCTAACCGCATCTGTCAATCCATATTGTGCTACCTTTAACCCAAACCACTACATCGGTCATTTTCCAAGAAGACTCGCTGTCGTCTATGCTATAAACAGCATCATAGCACGCTTCATGATGACATTACTTGTAAAAGGCCTTCGACTGAAGCGGACTCTTCAACCACTGCGAAAGTTCGTTTGGATTCGGAATCTGACTGTTCTGTTTCTTTCTACTTTCTGAAAAGTCGCTGCAAGGTTCTCGAATAAACACCAACGTCGAACATGATCCCTCCTCGACCCTGGCTTCAGCTCGTCATCCCGCAAGTTAGTTCGCCACCTTGATTTATCACAACTGGCCATCAATATTACCATCAACACGGTTGAATCTAAACCAATTGAGATTGCTGGCACACGTGTAACCCCTTTATCTTGAATCTCAACCATCATTGTAACTTGTCGAGGTGAATACTCTTTGTCTTTGCGATCTCGGTGTGATCACTCCGTCGGAGAAAAATTGTCAATAAAAATTGGCATCATATCCAGGGGCTGCCCTTGGAGGATTCAAAGTTCATTGTACCCGAACCCATTAATATGGTCTTTGGCACTGAAGTTTACAGGTCACTTCTATATGCAATTCGTTAAGGATTACGAAAGCTTCCCGTCACCTCTCGGTTCTTTTCCGAATGGGTTCAATGGGTCTTATCGGATTCACTATTCCTGAGCTGAAACCTTGCGCTGCTGTGCTTTTGGTTCAATTCATTCACTGCGTACGCAAGGAAACTAAACTCTGTCTCTGTCTCTTGCGGTCACCTTTTTTTTGGTTAGACTCACGAAGCGGTCTCGTTTGTATTGAAGTAGTTGACCCTCCCTGCTGACCGATTTATGTCGCCCGTCGTATTCCGGAGGTCCAGCGGGCTCTTCAACGTCTTTTTAACGTCGCGCCCCTACAAATTAAAATCCAGTTGATCGTACCACTAAAAAAATTGAACTTTCTCGAACTTTGCATTAGTAGACTCTGTGGTAGAGTGGCCCCGAATAGCTTTCGTTGAGTAAAGCTCACTGTCCAGCGTTTTCATTTTCTTAATGAAGCTCCCCCACTGACCCTCCCCAAGCAAATCATAAGAAAACCGAACAGCTAACCATTTAGGTTCGTAACGCACACTACAACCTCACTACGATCAGAAATTTCTCTTCATAGACTCGTCTAACGAAAGTGATTGCGCATTATTTGCGCTTTAAACTTCTTTCTAAGTCTGCTGTTGAGCGTTTTTAGACTCGTGGATCAGAAGCCTTACTACCGAAGATATGCACAGCGCGTTTGTTAATTTGCCTCTTCTGTGGAGTACGAATGACGAAATCTACTTTGCTCTATGATCAACGACACCCGGTTCTCTTGCACGGCGACAACCCTCTCCCGGAGCTTAATATTTACTGGACTTCAGAAGTCCGATCAACTATTGGGGATCTTCCTGCCGGAAAATTTGTCTGCTCTCACTGTAGAAATTAAAGCAAGCGTGAACTCCCAGCCTATACTCCTAATCACGGGCGATCCCGAATATCTCGACGTTTTAACTCCAGGACATGCTTTCTTAGTCAGACCGTTGGAACAAATTCTCATTCTCAGAGCAACAACCTCTGATAAGGAACTGAAATACATCTCTCATTGGTGTCTTGTCCAAGCAATGCGTGATCAGTTTTGGAAACGCTGGTCTCATGAGTACCTTCATACCTTTCAACAAAGAAATAAGTGGACTGTGCCGAAACGTAATGTTCAAATTGGAGACGTCATTTTGATTGTTGACCCTTGTCTACTTCAACGTGGGACATGACCTTTAGGGTGGATAACCAATGTCAGCCCCGGACTTGTGCGATCTTTCACTCTTAAAACATCTTCCGGGACCTACACCTATGCTCTATCGTTGAATTGTGTTCGCTACCAGTCGTGCAAGAACTTTACGCGGCCCACTGTGCTCCATGAGGGGTTCTTTCTCTCTAAAGTTGTAGATATCTATGGAAAATATAAAATTGAACCAATACGAACGTTACACAACTCTGATTTTTTAAGATTGCAGGTTACATTATTGCATTTTCAGTAAAATTATGAATCTTCAACCAAAAAGATAAATTGTTAACTAAAATTATGAATCTTCAGCGAAAAATTATATTGTGGTCAACTCTCAGCAACAAAAGAGTCAACTTTTAACGAAATAGTTAAATTTTTAACCAAAAAGATTAATTTCTTCAAAACACAAGGTTTTTGAATACAATGCATAATTTTTTAATCAAATACGTGAATTTCCAATCAAAAATACGTATTTCAAGTAAAATTATGAATCTTTAGAAAAAAAATTGTGACAAATTGTTAAAAACCGCTGTCATCTTTTAACCAAATAGTGAATTTTCAACAAAAAAACATTAATTTTCTTTAAAAAATACACAATTTTTTCAGATAATGCATACATTTTTAACTAAATACTTGAACTTTCAACTAAAAAGTATAGATTTTGAACCGATTATTGATATTTTCAACTAAAACGGATGATTTTTCTACCAAAAATACAATAGTTAACCTATTAGTCAATAATGTAATTTGCACAAAAACTAAATTAAATGAGAATGAATTGATATCGGTTATTAAAATTAAAACATTTTAATTCCTTACGGTGAACATTTTTTCTCATGAAGTTATAAAAACTGAATCGCAAATTAAGACACTAAAAGTGAAATACTTTTAAAAGTAAAGTTAAAAAATATTTTAATTGACACGCTTAATAATTTAGGCGTATAAAATAGAAGGTTTAAACACTTTTAAATTGAAAGTTTCTTAATTAAAGGCCGTAAAGTATAAAATTTTTAATTTTAGAAAATTTAAATTCACGCTATCATTATAAATTGTATGAATTAAAGAATGCATCTAAAAATGTATAAGTTTTCAGAATTGTCAAAATTATATAATTTTAAGCAATTTTAATCTAGAAACCTTAATTTATGCATTAGGATTTCTTTTGAAATCTTTATAAATATTCTCTCAAAAATTTGTTTTAAAAAAATCACTTAGAAAATTTCTAGGAATCTTATTATAATTTTATTATCTTGAAACACGAATTTTTCCTAACATTTTTTGGAAATCCTGCAAAAGTAAAAAAAATCTTAAAATCATCAAGATTCTTTTTTGAAAATGTTGGAAATCTTATTAAATATTCTTTAAGAATTAACCGAAAAAAATTATATTAGTTTTTCTAGGAATTTTGATTCATATTTTTTCTTCATTAAAACCCTTCGAAAATACTTAAAAAGTTTATAAACTTGATGTTTTTTAACGTTTTAAATTAATTTGGAATCTTTTAAAAAACTTCATAATATATCGCAATCTTGCCCGATTACATTTCAAATTAATAATTGGTTATTTTTCATTTGTTAATCAAAAAAAATTTCTTAATCTTTGTAAATATTCTCTTAAAATTAATTTTTCAAATTAAAAAATCATTTTAAATTTTCTGGGCACACTTAAGAACATTTTTTTATATTTTTAAAACGTTTTAAGATCCTAAAAAAGTTGACAAAATCTTATTTCGAAATCTTCAAAAATCTCAATTTAGTATTTTATTCATCAAAATCTTTTCCAGTTTTAAATTGAGTTTTAGACTGAAATAATCTTCGAATATGATTTGGAAATAAATGAGAGCTTTAAATTATGAATTTATTAATTTGAAATTATTTAAAAATTGAGAATATGTTATAAAGTTACATTCGAACGTTTACATTTGTTTAAATACTAAGGATGTCAATTTGAACCATTTCTATTTTAACATTAAAATCTGTATCTTGCTTAATTTTGAACAGTTTCAGAATCATTTTGAAAAATAAATTAATGTTCAATTTTCAATAATCGCGCTGCAGTTCAATGTGACTTATTATAGCAGTAGTTCTTGGTAAAAGTGTAATATTTTTTTTAAATTGCAGTTTTTCGTAGAAACTTTTTTATATATCCTACAAAAATTGACAATAGAATAAAAAAATGTAAATAAAAAGTTATACAAATTCAACATTTATTTATTTAGCGTTTAGCAAAATAGCGTCAACATAGTACTTAAATATTTTTGAAAATTGGCGCCAAATTCTCACAACCTGGAACTCGACAGCAACTGGTTGTGTATCTTTCCACGTAATGCAAGTAAGGTAAGACAACTTGAAAGCAGTTAGTACTGTCTGCCACATCGGCATTCTGGTACCTCAGAGAATTTGATATTTTATATACCAGTCGAAACATGTCAAGAAATAGATCAAAGGGAAGCTATTGTAAGTTTTTTTATCTGATTTTTGTTCTAGAAATGTAACACATTGTAAAAAGTAAAAACAATTATATAAAAAATACACAAAATTACAACAATCTACAGTTGTACGAAATCAGACCAATGATAGAAAATTAAACAACTATTTTAGGGAACTCTTTAATAACTTATAAAATCACATACATTGTACAAACCCACATAAACTGTACACAATAATGAAAAGATACACGAACCACATAATGTCAAGGAATAGATAAACGGGAAGCTTGCTCTACTTTTTTTCCAGAAATGTAACACGTTGTACAATAAAACAACAAATATGCACTATATAACGGCAATTGCACGAAATTATATCTATTGTACAAGATTGAAATATTATTTTATAAAATCTAGATTTGATTCCAATTTTTTCTAGCAAGTAACACATTGTACAAAATGACAACAATTATTACACAAAAATATAATTCTATAAAATTGTAACTGTTGACTATTTTACAAAATTACAACAGTTGTTCAAAGTTTCAACAATAAGGTTGTTTCACTAATGTTTTCCTGTTATTTAATAGAATAATTTTTGAATAGATAATCGTACACTAACCTTAAGTACTACGAAATTTTTGTCCTTAGCTTTGTTTATAACAAAAATTTGTTAAAAATTGAAAGCGCGAAACACTCATTCAAATTCAAGTCACGTGACATAAAAGTTGATAGGGGTTTTTAAATGTCTTAAATATTACTGCCAATGCTGTCAATAAATAATTAGGTTTTTACTAAAAATTCAGTGAAGAGGCCAATTTATTTTAAATCCTTCTAGAAATATTAATTCTTCAATTAAAACATTATTCACACTATAGTTCATAAATTTAGTGTTTGAGAAAAAGTGAGGTTATGGCACCATGTTAATATTAACTACGATCTCTAGATTACTTTAAAAATATTTCATACCCCTTGTTTACTATAAATATAAGACGTTATAAAAAAGTTCCAAAAATTATTATAGAAAATATTATTATAAAAAATCTCAACTACTGACTATTGTACAAAATTGCAAAAATTGCACATAATTAAAACCACTATAGAAAAGTACAATATTTGCATAAAATTGTATCTATTGTTCAAAATTACAATTATTGCACAAAATCTTTAAAAGCTTGTAAAATTATATACATTGTACAAAAGGGTGGTTCACATTTTTTCTTGAAATTCCATACATATATATATTTAACACGTATTCCTTATAAAAAAAATACATTTGCAATTTGCAATTAAGGTGAGGTGATTATTAATGTTAAGAAATATAATTGGTTTAACAATTTATTATCATTGTTAATAATATTCTCTTAGAATAATGCTATAAAATTGCAGTTTTTTCAAAAATTGTCCACTTTGTATCCAATTTTCAATTATAGTGAGTTGAATAATTATTTAAAGTTAACAAAATAATTGTTTAAATTATTTATTATTATTATTATTATCCAAGTGCAATAATGCTAACAAGTTGCCGTTTTTTCTGAAATTTACAACTATTTGTCTGCTTTTTACTTAGGCTGAGTTAATTATTAATTCAGTTTAGCAGAAATAATTATTTAAACCAATTATTATTGTTTATAACTATTTTCTTTGTCATTAACGCTATATGGTTGCGATTTGTGCTGAAATTTGTAACTTTTAACCACTCTTTACTCAATAAATTAATCAATAATGCTAGTTAACAAATATTTTTATTTAAACAATTAATTATTATTTATAACTATCTTCTCTTAAAGTAATGCTAGAAATTTATGAACAAACAATGAGTAAACTTCAACAAGAATACTTTTTAAATAGAATTGTACTTTTATAAGTGAAAATTTTTGCTTTTTTCCCAATGTTTAACAAAAAAATGAAACAATAAAGTCAGCTTAGACATGAGGATTAGGTCTGTAAAGGACTAACTGTGTAAGTTTCGTTTTATATTACAAGAAGTTTATTGCAAAGCGTATAAGAAAAATTTGGAATTGAACATAGTTTGATATCAGCCCTGAGATAAGATAGTTATAAACACTAGTAAATTGTATAAACAACTATTTGTATTAACTTGCATTAATTATTAACTTAATATGTGAAAAATGATTAAATCACTCAAAGTGAAAAATAGAAAAAAAGTTAAAAATTTCGGGAAAAACCGCTACTTTCTCCCATAACGCAATGATAATATTATTAGCCGTGCTAAAAAGTTATTTAAACAATCGTTTTAGTCAACTGGATTTAATTATTACTTCACACTAATCGAAAAATATATACAAAGTTTAAAAATTCCGAATAAAACCGCAACTATCTAGCATTATTTAAAGATAATATTATTAACAATAATAGTAGACTTTTAAACAATTATGGTTGCTAACATTAACAAGCTACTACCCCTCTCTCACTGAAGATAGGACGAAAAGTAGAAAAAAAATTTTCAAATCGCGATTTTTATCTCTGTTTTATCTCTGTTCTAAGAGAAAATTGCAAAAAACTATAATAAGTTATTTAAACAAATTATATAAACATTTAATTATCACTGTAAAGTTGCATTTTATTTATTAGACAGAATTTGCATTAAAAACAAAGCAAAAAAATCAAGATTCAATAAAACAATGGGACTGATGTTTAAAAATTAATATTTTATTCGTATTCCATGGCTATTTATAAAAATAAACTACGAGTTTCAACTCAATTCAGCTAATCTTTACCATCCTGAATAAAATGTACAAAAAAATATTTTTTTGTTTGGGAAATACATGTTAAGCTTCATGGGCGCCACTCTAAGCATAATTTATTTAAAAAAAATGGATTTTGTGTTGTTGTAATTTCGAACCAATTTACGGGCTATATGAACTAAAAATCGTAAGAGAAAATTTTCAAATGCAATTTTGGACCCCCCCCCCCCATTGTACGAACCCATGGAAATTGTAAAAATTGATTAAAGGAAAGCTATTTTATCTCATTATTTTCTAGAAATGTACCAAATGATAGAAAAATGACAGAAACTGTTATAAAAAATATATATTTTCGACATTTCAAATATACACTATTTTTTAAAATTAACATATTGTAAAAAAATACACTATTTCACAAAATTTCACTATTTTACAGAAATTAATCCATTGTACAAAATTACAACCTTCGTTCCTATTGCACGAAAATAATTAAATGCTCATAAATACACACACGTTGTGTAATTCTTAAAAATTGTACAATTTGATTGAAAGGAAGCTATTTTATGCCTTAGTTTTCTAGAAATTTTACAAATAATAAAAAATGACAAAAACTATTATACAAACATGCAATTGTGCAAAATTTTAACTATATTGTCTATTGTACAAAATTAATACAATTGTAGAAAATAACAACAATTTTACAAAAGTACAACTAAGAAATTAAAATAATTAAACAAACTTATACTATTTCATAAGATTACAACTATTTTATAAATTTGCAATATAGTTATAAAATCACAACAAATGTTCAAATTACATAAAGAATACAAAATTCCAAAATTTGTAAAAACAATCTAAAATTGTTACATAATTACCAATGTGGTATATATTAAAATACTCGTGCAAGATTACAAATATTTTTCAAAATTTGAATTATTGACTGAAAATCTTAAAGAACTTATAAAATCATGCAACATTGAACAAATTTCGGTAACTTTTACACATTAATGGAAGGAAGCTATTTCATCCCATTGTTTTCTAGAAATGTAACACATAATGCTGAATTATAACAACTGTTATACAAAAATTTTATTCTGCAAAATATTTCTAGCATTGAATAATATTGTACAAAATTAAAGCAATTATACAAAACTTCAACAACAAAATTAGAGCAATTGCACAAACTCACAACTATTGAGAAAAATACAACATTTCTAAATAAATAAAAAAATTACAGCAATTGTACAATATTACAACTGTTTTAAAAAACTACAACATTTATAATAAATGATATACACACATTATAAAAACGAATGGAAATGATAAATAAAATATTTTTTGCAATAAAATGTGTTATTGTCGATTGGCGAAAATAGTGCGAATTTTTGAGCAGCTTATTCCTGAGAATCTTGAACAGTACTAACTGTTTTAACCCAAATATGCAGAGTTACAAGCAAGCAGTGTTCTTTCGAGAAGAATGTTCATGATTGTGTAGTTAGTTTGCAGTGAGAATATATTGGATGTTAGTAATGCTTGTAGTATGGGAGATTGAGTGGGGAACTTGATTATCGGAACCAAGGCTACGTTTTATTTTTCTCTCTAGCCGGTGCAGAATCACAGACAGCAGAAGGATTCAGTCATTCAGTTTCAGTCAGTTTCAGGCCGACTTCAGCATTTAGTGTCCCATAAGTCACGCGCGCGAAGTCTCTTAAAGACCCATGGAATTTAACTTAATTTAATTTAATTCAAGTTAATTAAATTAAATTTAATTTCATTACAATTCAGTGCGTGATTATCCGTCGCCAATATTCTTGAATAAAATACGGGATTCCCTGTTTTTGAGGTAAATATACCCAGTGCTTTTTTAGGGTTTTCAATTTTTTAATTTTCGGCAACTTCAGGACTGATCGCTTGTAGATTTAAAAAAAATAAATTTTATGTTCCGAGACTAAAAAAATGGAAATACCAAATTTTTCAGGTAAATAATTGTTGAGCAATTATGTATGTTACTTGATTTATAAAATTGAGGAAAGGAGAGGATACTTACTAGGATCTAGCATAAATAATCGTTAGATAAGATATTATCATTGTTTGAAGTTGAAAATAATTTTGAAGGTTCAATATAAAAAATTCAATTTTATTTTTAGTTTAAAATTCTCGATTTTGGAATCCTTTATTAGCAGTTTAATTTTTTTCATCAAAAAATCCAAATATAATCTGAAGTGAGGTGTAAGGAAAGGAGAATTCAAAAGAAACTGTTTCTTCAATTTGAGGCGTATTGCTTATTATGATAGAATAAGACAATTAACACTCCGTACGGTCATGGACATTCCAACAGGATTATATTTCACTATAGGTCTCCGTTAAAAAAAATTTTCTATTTCCAATGCTTCCAAAAATAAATTTTCTTTTTTAGAGCTTCAATGTCCCCACCCATCGATTTTCAATCGACTCGGAATCCCCTAAATTCCTATTAAACACATTATAGAGATGCAGGTCATGAAATGTAAACAAGATATTAGATTACTGACTTATTTTGAAACGAATGGAGAATTTTGAGGGGTATTCACTCTCAACAACGCGTAATAATGCGTAAAAGTCGGGTAATTGCGAGTAGCATTTTTGCTCAGAATTTATTTTTTTGCATTTTTTACATACTCTATTCTCCTCATAAAAATCTGATTCTCCTCATAAAAATGTTAAGCTCCTCCAACTCATCGATTTTTCAATTAAATTTTTTGCAACAACATGTGAAAAAATATAGCGACAAAATGAGCAATTTCAAAAAGATAATTTTTTTTATTAAAAGGGAATTTACTGAAACAAACAAACTATTGATCAGAAATGATTAAATAAGTGTACAACTTCATTATTATAAACAATTAATTATTATTGAGTTATAATCATACGTCACAAAATTCTATTGTTATAAAAAATTGTATCAATTTATTTCAGTTTTCGTATTTTACTAGATTTTTGTCTCCTCATTTCCGCTTAAACCAATTAAACCTATTTAAAAAATTCTTAGTTGATACTAACTAAATTAACATTTTTTATAAACAATCTATTAAATAAGGACGCAACTGTAAATGTTTTTTACTTGAGTAACTGCTTTTTCGCTCTAATTTGTTTCATAGTACCTTAGCATGTATATTAACAAAAAACAGCTTAGCAAATATTAGCCGTTATTATTGTTAATAAACAATAGTATAAACAAATGTTACAAGTCATTGCAAAAATTAATATTAACTACGCGGAGAGAAATGTCATGAGATTAATTCACGGAAGCGAATAGAGTTCAATACCTGAGAGCCAAGGGGCGTGCTCTAATGCCTTTAATTTCGTGACCTATGCTTTAAAAGCAAGAGTTCCGAGGTCTTAGTTCTCACGCTGAAGCGCAATAAAATCATGGAGCAGTGCTGTGAATTAATCTTCCGAAATATCTCTCCGTGTAGGCTAAAAGAAATTTTTGACGAAGATTTAATAGGATTTTTTAAAACTCATTTTTCTTTATTTAGATTCATTTTTTTAAAATAAAAATGTAACTATTATATTTTTCTTTGAAAGTTGATATTTTAAATTAAAAATTTATCTTTGCTAATTGAAAAGTCGCCTTTTTATGGAACATTAATTTTCTTATTTGAAAATTCATTCTTTCTGGTTAAAAATGCAACTGCTTGGTTGAAAGTGAATATATTTTTATTAAAAATTCGTCATAAATATTCATTTGTTTAGTTGTAATTTAACTTTTTTGTTGCAAATCAATATTTTTGGGTTCTAACATGAAGTGTTTAGTAGAATCTTCTTTTTGAGGATTTAAATATTTGAATTATTAATTAATATTTAAATATTTTCTGTTTGAATTAAACTGAACTGGAAACAGATATTTTTTAGTCAAAAATTCAAGTATGTGGTTAAAAATTATTCCTTCTTTATTGAAAATTGCTTTCTTCTTAAAAGTTCGAGTGTCTTCTAAAAATATCGTCTTTTTGGCTTAAAAATTCACACAGTAAAATAAAGTTAAAAATGTTACACCTTTTTTAAAAAAATATATCTAAATTCAGAGATCTTTTTTATTTAGTTGAAAGTGCATTTTTTAGGTTTGCACGTAAACTATCTGGTTAGAAATATGATTAATATTTTGAAAAAAATCCTCTTTTTTGATCGGCAATTCAAATATTTTTTTAAAATTCGTCCTTTTGAATTAAAAATAGCCCAAAACTGGTAATGTAGTTTATTGACGGCCACTAATGGTTGCTAAAAGTATATAAAAAATTGGAAAGTTTATTTTAATTTATGAGTAGTTATTTGAGTTTAGTTATCATTTGAATATTACTTTATCTGATGACAAAAGTAAAATGTATTGTTTAATTATAATCAATACTCCGTAGTAGAATTTGGCTGCTACCTTCAAAAATATTAGGACACGACGTATTCATAAAGTTACAGTATCTTCCAGAAGTATAAAGACATCTGAATTAAAAACAATTAAAACATACAGTAATTTCTCGTAGGATATCTCTGGAAGAAAATAAGATATACATTTTTTAAAAAAGCATTAAAAAACCAGCTAAATTCCACGTCAAATGAGCCCTTTTAAAAGTATTTTTGATAAATTTATCATTTTTCATTGATCATTGGTTCCAGGAACTGAAGTCGAATCTTGAAAATTGGCATAAATTAGGAATTTTATTTTTTTATTTATTTTAT
>JAAAKG020138019.1:0-12748 GCA_010014905.2 Druon quercuslanigerum
ATTTTCGCCAACTATAGAATTCTTTTTCGTGGTTCTTATACCATTTCGATGGAATTCCCTCCAACAATACCGGCATAACTGGCAACAATTCTATGTCCGATACCCTAGTGAGTTTCCTACAATCCTCAATTTTTGTGTGAAAGCCGTCCGCACTCAAGTCACTTCTACCGTTAAAAATGAGATTCCAACCTAGAACTATTTTTCCTAAATCTCTATTTCCGTACCGATGTTTCTTAGGGGATTTATTGCTATAAACCGTGTCTCTATCCGATAAATTATCACGTATGTTAGTATCCTTATAGCTTATATCACGTCAACGCGGTTTATTTTGTGGGCTTGCCCTGGGTATTTGTTCTTTGATAGGAGTGGATTTTTGTACTTCTGGTTGGTATGCTTTGGGTCGGCATTCTGTAAAAGACGTGCGGCTAAATTTGTGGAATTGCACGTGGAATTGCAGTCATGTCACTTGAAATTCTGGCTGAGCGTTTTGGCGGTAGCGTCTTTAATTATTTTCTAACAGGCCACCAAAACCCTCCGCCAGTAAATGGAATTTGCTTACCCCTTTGTAGTATGTAAAGCGCCATACTCCTATTAGTACTTTTTTTTCAACTTAAAATTCTTTTCCTTCCTTAAGATAAATATTTGAAAAATTATGATACGGTTCATCGAACTTCTTTTACGGAATAGAGAACGAGAGTGTCGAAGCGCGCCTAATCTACTTATTAGGTTCGCATGGTGGTCCCTCGTTGCTCAGCCAATCCAAACGCAGCACCTCTTGGCTCGGTGTTATACGCCAATCGTAGACTCCAGGATCATCGGCGACCGCCATTCTGGCGGCATAATAATAGACGCGCCATCTGCCGTTTCCGGGTATTTCCGGTATCTAAATGTTCAAGAGGTGGCTACCCTGTTTTTGTTTTCACTTCCCTTGGCCATTTGAGTGGTTTAGCAATTCAATGTGGCGAATTGTGTTCTGAATCTATAGACCAGAAAAAGACAACCACTACGCCATCCTGCGGATGAGATCGCATTGCCTGAATATCGTCGACAATATCGTGGGCAACAGGCAGCGTCTGACAACACTATTCGCCGTTTGGTGTTAAATTTTGTTGAGCACAGGACAGTGGGAGATCGTCAACATTCTGTTTATCTACGAGCAATGTGGTTACAATCTTCATCCTCCCTATTCATCAAGAAGCCCTCAGCGACTTTCTTCCCTCCTTTTATCAGCCGGTCTGCACTTCCCTCTCCTACATTGCACCCCACAAATTACCCTATCCAACGTAGGGACAGCGCCTTTCAGATCTACAAAAAACGCGTACACTTTGGCACCCTTTTTGGATATATCTCTATCCGGTACGTGCGGCAACAAGTAAATATTGCCAATAGTATTCGCTTCTCCTTAAAACCCGCCTGCGTTTTCGGCAGAAGTCCTTTCACCTCAACATCCTTCCGCAGCCTATCTACCGACAGCGTAATTCCTCTATAATTTTGCTGCCTCTCCCTATCATCTTTTAAATATAAGTGGTACAATCAACTCCTCACACATCCCTCTCTGGAGTCCCTCCTCCTTTCATACTTTTTTCATTAAGCCCTTCAGCCTCGCCGTTACATCTTGTGTCCTAAAGAGCCACGCTTTGTTCTCTACACCGTTTAGCCCTGTAGAATTACACCTTTTCAACTTCCTTAACTGCTTGTCTATCTCCTTGTGACTCAGCTCCGCTACATCTACCTCCCTCGTTCTTCCAATCTCATTATCTTTCTTTCATGTATCTCATCGCTGCAACAAATTCTCTCACCTTCTCTTTTAGTTCTTTTGCCTTTTCCTGCTTTCTGCTTACACATTACCGCCACCCTTTTATCCTTCCAACCCATCTCCTTTATCCAAAAACTTAATAACTGATGGTCTGAATTCACCTTCCCTTTCACTACGAATTTCTCTATTTCCTCTCACACTTGCGTATTCATGGTCACATAATCTATCACCGATATCCCATTCTTACTCACATACGTGTATTCTCTCTCTGCATCCCCTCGTACCATACAATTTGTCACCCGCACTTTCTTTCCTCCACCCAGTCTCTTAGAATCTTTTTGTATACAGTCACAAACTTATATTTTACCACTCCTATCTTTACTGCCCTTATTTGCACGGCTCCTCCCTCTCTCCTTAAACTTCTTCCTCCATCCTATTCTTTTCTCTCTATACACGTCTTTATCAGTTCCACCACATCAAATTTCTGAATATACCTTCAGAGATCATCATTTCTCTTCTTTACCCCTGCTGCTTTCCAGCACAGCACCTTTAACACTCCTCGACCCTGCTTTACTTCCAACGCCCTACTTTCCGCGAAACACATTTCCCTGCACTTCTTTCAACACCTCCTTCTCTTCGTTTCATACGTCAAAAAAGGATAATGAAGCCGCCTACTGTCTATTTAGACTATTCTTAGTTTAACAAGAAGATCATTTTCTACGAAATACACCAAAACATGTTGAGCTGAATGTTGAAAGAGAAAAGGAGTTAACAGGACAAAAAATAGCGGGTACGTCCATGGCAGAAAACTTCTTAACACAATGGTCCACAAGTTTTCTCGTCGCATAAATGCAGATCTTCTAATTTCAGATGACGAAGGGTTAACGGACGGAAGACAAAACATGAACAAAAAATATAAAAAAAGGCTCATTAGACATGCACCTAAGATTCTTTTACAGACCAAGGACACAATTTCATATCCGAACTGAATGGGATCAAAACCTAAACCCACTAATGGGACAGGGATCCACAAAATAGGTGTGGACCGAAAGAATATAATTAGATAATTTTAAACAATATGGCGAAGTTAAAGTGTGCAAACTAATGCAGTACACTTACGTTATCCTAGAAATTCATCGTTGTTAATAAGCATATTCAAAGAAAATTATAAGCAAAGACAAATGTATACGGAATGGATTAAATATTGTTCATAGGATAAAAGTGCAA
Organism: Druon quercuslanigerum; assembly: GCA_010014905.2. Classification (NCBI taxonomy): domain Eukaryota; kingdom Metazoa; phylum Arthropoda; class Insecta; order Hymenoptera; family Cynipidae; genus Druon; species Druon quercuslanigerum. The sequence goes on from JAAAKG020138019.1 coordinate 2,984, forward strand.
CGTGCTAGAGATACTCTCTGAATGTATATCGAAGAAATTTTCTTATTTCTACACCAAAACTAAAATTTTAAAAATGGTCGGAATAATAATATAAGAAAATATTTTCTCTTTAACCATCTTTTCTCGATTTCGTAATTACGTGCACATAGCTCAAATTGAGAAAATGTGCAGACATTTCCTATTTCGAGAAGAAGATCGATATTATCGAAAGATTTCGTAACATAAAAATGATCGGATACTGGAATATAAAATTTAACCAAGGATAATTCACTGAACAAAAAGAGTAAAATTTATAATTTATATTCATGATGGCAGGAATTAAAGCAAGAAAAGTTCTTAAAATAATCTTTAAAACATTACTGCATCCTTCGAGGCGTGCCAATAATAGTGCGTTCAATTTACTTTTTCGCAGCAGATTTATACAACTTTGCGGAACAAATCGTTAAATTTGCAGAAGTTTATCCAACGGTTGGTATGAGTGAGGATTTGGAGTCACCTTTTTCAAATTTTTGGTGTTCATTGAAAAAATTCTTTGATAGAAATCCATATGCCACGGAGTGCCCTCCCCTCTCCTCCTAACTTTGTAAAGCCCGGCCAATGTGCGTTGATCAGATTAGTCAATGTGTCACCGTCCGACTATGAGTATCCCCCGCCGGACAATTTCAGTGTCCCCAGAATAGCGTCCGGATTTCGAGAAAGTAGCTTATCCAGCATAGCCGCCCCTGCTCCTCTCTTGATATCTGAGTAAAAGTTGGTCCAGCTTTCATGCTTTGCCATACGTATTTCTCTCCTGTATTCATCCCTCATCGTCCTGATTGAGGTCCAAAGGTCCCCCGTTTTGCAAGCTGTGGCACTTCTTAACCTCTCTCTGGTTTTCTTGCGAAGCTCTTCGAGTTTCCTATTCCACCAGTGTGATCGACAGTTACTTTCATGAGTAGATTTTATGGCTTTCGTGAAAGTCTCGGCTGCCATCTCCAGAGTGTCCACGTCTCTAATTGACCTGAGCACCTCTGAAATTGCCCTTTCTAGTTCCGTGAAAAATTGAACCTAGTTCGTTCTTCTTGAAACACTAGCGCATTTAGGGCCAGAAACGGGCACAATGGATTCCAACTCGAATTCTATCTGCGAGTATCCGGAGAGAGTGGGTTCATCTGAGACTCTCCACTTGTTGATATGATCTGTGAAACTACCGGTACCTAGAATGATGTCAATGACTTACTCCCTAACCAAGTAACCAGACGTCGGAGCGATCCCCATATTAAGAATATCTAAATCAGTAGTAGTTAGGTATTAGGTATGGTGGGAGTTAGCATTGCACCCCAACAGAAGAGAAAAAAACCTTACTTTGCAGTATTCCACCAGTGTACGTACCTCTACTGGTGGATTGGTATCGTTGTAATATGGAAAGTAAGCCGATCCCATGATAAGCCTTCCTATTCCTTTTAGATCCATGGCCGTTACCATCAAATCCATGGAACACAGCTCAAACAGCGGAACGATGTTGATTCCCTTCGCCAGTATGCAAGCCCTTGGATTAGCCGCCTTGGGGTACCTGTAACATATACCAGCCCCCGTATCCGCCTAATGGCTTCTGTACTAACCAGGGTTCTCGGGTTAGCAAAATGCCCTAATGCATCGCAGGCATGCCCCTCTGCAAAACCGCAGAAGCGCCTTTGCTGTGGTGCAAGTTAATTTGGGTAATGGGTAGACCGGAGACAGTCTTTTATGCCTGATCTTGATCTCCATGTACGACGACAATCTCCTGCTGCACCTGGCTGGTAACTTCAAAATTGACCTGTCCAAAGTGTTAGAAGGGCCAGTAATTGAGAACCGCAAGAGCCCTCGCCTTAGTCTCAGGAATTTGCGCAACCAGGAGATGTTTGGCTCCTCTTCCCGTTGTGTCCTCTTCCTGAGGCATATCGAGCATGACAATTTGCCAGGACGCTGTCTTAAGTGAGGGGTTGAATCCCTCGAACCAACGGAGCACCAAAGACGCAGCTTTCACCATCTTCTGGAGTAACTTAACTCCACCCACCTTAAGAGATAGTCCTCCACAGGGTTTTGTCTTAACCACAACTTTGTGTAGATAAGCTTTAGCCGCTGAGTCGGCTGCCACAAATAAAGAGGCCCCTCCCCTACAGAAGAGGGTCCTGATTTTCGGCCACTGATCTGGGGACACTCTTCGAGTGCCCTCCAGGTAGCTTTCCTGAAAAGCTTAAACTATACTGTAGTGAGCAACAAGTCAGGATAGCTCGCATTCCTCACCACCACCTTTAGGTGCTCAGCCTTCTGAACCGCCGTCAGTCCAACCCCCGACGATTCCCTGTTCGTCGGTTGTTGCACCGCTTGTGCCTCTTTACAGGCCCCGGTGGGATGCCATCCGAACCTTACCTGCTTCTGACCCTTAGTACTGTATAACCGCGCTGTATTTTCCAAAGTGCCAGATACCGTAGCTGCTCTACTAGCCCGCTGCGCTTGCCTATTCACTCTCCTTTTCTGGGAACCGTTAAGGCATTTTTTATTAGGGGACTGATTGACCATTCTCGTTTTCATAGCCTCACTAAGAGGGACCGACAATCCCTCAGCTCTTTAGAAAACTGGGCGCCCAGCCCCCGCCTAAGTTTGGCATGCGGGAGAGACAGGTTCGAGGGAAAGGGTTATGTTAGACCTCATAGGACCCAACCCCACTTCCCTCTTCGCCAACTCCCTTTCTCCTTCTTCATTTGATTTCGCGATTTCCATTTTTGTTCTTACGAGTAGCTAGGGAAAGAAAATTTTCTTCTCTGCAGAGCCCTGCATGCAGGGGTAAGACTAATTACTCGGAGAGGTCGTCCGGCGTCCCCGAGAGGCCGTTAAAACACCTTCAGGACGCCCATATGCCAAATACCAACGGAGGGCTGTTTGCTTGCCACGGTGCGGGCCGCAGGTCGTTCCCGTGACGGTTTCAACAACTGGAATGAGTTCGGCAGGGACCTCGACACAAAGATCCAGAAGGCCCGTGTTAGCTAGGCTCTTTCACCCTTTTATCATACTACAATCATGTATACTAGGAGAACTTTTTGACCCCTATGTCCCTCACGCTAGGGGCTTCCCACTAACTACAAGGTCTTACAGCTCCTATGGAAGTTCCACCTCACTAAAAACTACATTCTGCTCCACAAAAGCCTTAAAAGGGCAAAAGAAATTGAGTGAATTACGTAAATATTGACAAGATTGGGCAAATATTTCTTTATCAATCCTCTTAAAAAAAACAATCAAAAAAATTTAGTAACATGTTTCCATCTTCAAAAATTTTGCAGAGCTCAATAAAAACATCTTTTTTTTACCAGTACGTTTAAACATCGACCACATAGACGTCAATAATGTTGCCATTTCACAATTTTGCAAAATCCAATAAAAGTCATATTTTTCCAATGTTCTACTGAAAACCCGAGTAGACGATGTTGCTTTTTTAAAATTTCGTAAAGTCCAATAAGACTAGTAAAAAAAACTAGGGATGCCACAATAAATTTTTTTTTCGTTGTGTAATGATTTCTAAAAATGTCGAAGGAAAACAAGAAACAGAGTTTTTTTTTAATTTAATAATTTAATAAATTACATAATACTCTAGAAAAAAACTAATTCAAAGTGTCTTCATTCTCAAAATTTGTATACCTACTTAAAATTTTGAGAATTTAGACATTTGTATTACATTTAGTATTATTTTGTACGACATTTGGTATGACTTTGGGATAACATTTGGTCTATTTTTATGTGGGAACGAAACCAAATTTTTAGTGTACGTTGAAAAAATATTTTATACGAATTTCTATATTATTTCTTACAGATCGAAGTTATAACCAGCCGAGGCAAAGTCCAAGACTAGAATCTTTTCACAAAACTGCTCAAGGTTCTTCAAGTTCTAGAGATCCAGGTTACTACATTGTTTATACAATTAATAAAATAAATTGAAAAAAATGTTAATGATAAACAATTGTGCGCGAATAAATTATAGATTTTGCGGAACGGCGTTCGCCCCTGACAAATACGATTAGAAACGTCAGGCCTTCATGAATAGAGCATCCAAAAAATTTCCTCTCTGCACTGAGGTGCTAGCCTCAGAATAGGACACCGCGTGGAAATTTCATTTTTATCTTAATTTTTGTTTGAATAATAATATAGAGTGCGCCATTTTTTATGTCATTATCCACATCGAATTTCTGAATATACATTCAGAGATCATCATTTTTCTTCTTTACCCCTGCTACTTTTCAGTACAGTTCTTTTAACACTTCTCCACTCTGATTTACTCCCACTGCCCTACTTTCCGCGAAACAAATTTCCCTGCACTTCCTTCAACACCTCCTGCTTTTCGTTCCATACCCACATATTCTCATACTTTTTAAAGATTGTTACGATGGAGATTGCGTTTGGAAAAATATCGTTACACTGTCGAATACGTAAAAAAAATTAAAAATGAAGACACAAATTGCACAGAGAATATAAAAAATGCTCACTAGACATGCTTAAAAAATATTTGATCTTGATACCTCTTAAATGCACGAAATGGGATAGGATTGTAGAAGGGTTCATTAATCATTATACATACCTATTTGGCGCACCTAAGATTCTTTTAACAGACCAAGGACACAATTTCATATCAGAACTAATACACAGCTTTGAAAACTTGTTTAAAATTGAAGAGATTGAAACTAAAGTAATAATTTATTTGAAAAAAGCTAATTAGGCCCTTTAGTTTAAACAATCTAAAACAATCAGTCGATGACATCGAGGATTCAGTAGATAAAGTCAGCTATTGCGATAGTTATAAGGTTCATAATTTAGATTCATGATGGCGAAAATCAAAGCCCTTAAAATAATCTTTAAAAAAATACGGCATCCTTTGAGGCATACCAATAACAGTGCGTAAAATTCTCTTTTTCGGAGCAGCTTTACAAAACTTTGCAAAAGGGGGATTTTTGAAGTCGCTGATTTCGAATTTGATTTCATCTAACACTTGGTATAAGTGGGGTTTTGGGGTTACTGATTTCAAATTTTTGGGGTTTATTGAAAACATTCTTTGCTAAGAATCCATATATTTTTATTACAGTGAAAGATGCTCGTTCTAATGTTCTCGCACAATTACAGTGGAGGGAGGACTATTCCCCAGACCATGCTGCATTCTTAAACAATCCACGTTAGTATATTATAATTCTTTTAAACTAACCAAAAAAAATTAAATTTCAGGAAAATTATAAAAATTTTATGTTCTAACTGCCAATAAATTTTTTTGCTGAACTCGTTGGCCCCTGGAGACCTCTCAGGCAAGTTATGATTTTTAACTTAAATAGTACATATTCTTATGGGAAATTTATTCCGCATCCTTTTTCACTGAACGAAAATGTTATAGTTCACTAAATGTGTGGGAAACAGTTGTGCTGGGCGCATACTAAATTGTTCATTTTATGGCTGCCGTTATTTGGAATATCGGTATTTTACGGGAAAACGCCGTAAACTGGCATTTAAGAATATTTTCATATTACTGATCTTAGAAACATACCTTCTGTAATTTGAGTGAATACTTATCATCGTTAAAGAATATCAAATAATTGAATTATTACAAATTGTTATTCAGGCATGAAATTATAATTATTAAGAAATATTATAAATACAATTATAAATAATTTTTGAATTCTTAATTGTCAATTAATTTATAAATACCAAATCCTAAATTAAAATGAATTCAAAAATCAAAAGTAAAGAATATCTTAGTTAATTAGTCGAAATTGATCTAATTTTGAATGCTAATCATTCAAATGACAGAATTTTTAATTAAAAAACTTAACTTGCATATAATTTCTAAATTGTAAATTAAAGCAATTGAATATTTTTTAAGCATTATTTTTTAAAGGTACGTAATCACGAACCTTTTATTATTGTTAAATTTTGAATATTTACAATGAAAACTTCTTCAATTTGAGCGATTTGCAATCTAAGCCGTCTAAATTTTGAAGATTACATTAGAACACTGTGTAATTTTGATGAATGTATGTATGACTGAAAATCCCTTGATTTTGAAGCATGTAAAGAGAAAAAGGTAAGAGTTTTTAGTTTTAAATCTTCCGAACTAATAAAATGTTAAATGTTAATCAATAAAGTTGCAGAATTTTTAATTCTAAAACATAAACCTCTTGTAATTTTTAATTATACGTGTTTTAAATGATGAAATCTGCAATTTTAAAAGCGAAAATTTAAATTTTTACCATTTTGAAAATTTAAAATAAAAATTCTGGAATTTCAAAAATAGATATTTGTAAATTATTCAAGATTTACAGCAATACATTCCTCAATTTTAACGTCTTTCAGCTTGAAATTAGTACGTTTTTATTATTTATTCAATTATAACTGTATAACAGTTACAAATATTATTTAATTACATGAATAAAGAAAACTAATTAATTCTAGCAAAATTAATATATGTTTTAGTTAAATGTACATACATTCCAGCAATATTAAGTATTGGTAAACCTGGAAATTATTGCCTAAAAATGGCTGAATTACAAACATAATTGGATTATATTGAAAAAGAATTTGTCAAACGAATAAAATATTACATTAAGAATGTAGATTTTGCCCGCACGTTTTGTGGTAAAAGAGCATCACCAGAGATTAGATACAGTGAATCCATTTGATGCGCTTCTCAGTTTTTTTTTTAAATGGCTTTATAGTTTTTCTCATGCTTCTTCTACTGCGAATAGTGTAAGACGAGGAAAAATAGATATTGAAGGAAATTCATGGGACTTGTTTTGTTGGAATTGGTGGATGTAGTAGAAGCAGGACGGTAGAGGCGTCACCAGAGTGAAAGTGTGCTATAGAAATGGGATAGGAAGGATCAAAGAAAGGGTGGACGACTTGCTAGGCAAAAGAGAGGAGGGTATGGTGATACTGGGAGTGACTTAATTGTGATGATGGGTAGGCACGGGGGTCTTTACAGGAGAGTAGAGTTTACGAAGTAAATCAAAATATATGATAATAAATAAGGAGAGGGAGATTCTAAGGGTCTGAATGGATGATGGAGGCTAAGCTGTTACGAATAGTATAGTGACAGGGAACGAAGAGGCAGAATACAATATATAAGTGAAGTAGGGACATCGATGATAGACCATATGGTCATGAGTATACATTGCCTGGAGACGGAATGTTTCACGGCAGAAGAAAGAGGAGACTTAGAGGTAGACGAAGGAGGCTATAGAGAAGGATCAGAAGCAGTTTGGTAAGGTAAACTCTGAAGGGACGGCTGTGAAAGAGATATGGATGGATCAGAAGGAGAAAGTCAAAGGATTTCGCAAACAAAGGACAAACTCCTTCTGCATTTTTATCGAAAACGTCATAGTATTTTGATGACGCGCAGGATGTTTCTTAGGCTATTAACTAGTAGAATATTGGCACCACCAAGAGTACCGATTATTATTCTCCTTAGCTGTAATGTTTTCGTCAAATAGCGCCCAGAATTTGATAACGAACATAATTCGTTTCACGAAGGCAAGTGAGAAATATGACAAGAATATTAAGTTCCAGTATATGCGGCACTTCTGATTTTCGACAATTCACTCCACGTTCCTAGGAGCGTTTGGGGAAGCTGTATTACCGCTAATGCCGTCGTTCCCGCATGAGTTGAAAAACTAGATATTATGTGTCCTAGTTAGTTGAAAATTAAACACTTTTTAGATTGTTTAGAAGATTTTTATGTCTTAGACACGCTCTCCAGCTATCATTGGGTATGTGTGCCTAAACTCAATCTGGGTGATTTAAGGAAAGCAAAAATTAGCTCTTACGATATCGACTAATATCCAATATATACATACTGATCCTAAAAAGAAATATAAATGGAAAACCAAGCTCCTCTGCGGCCATATCTGCTGCTTGGTAGAGAAACGCCGCAATATTGACGACTTCATGTTGGTGTATGAGTTGCATTAGAGAATCTCTGCTTCGATGAAGACACTCTAACCTCAGCAGAACTCTATCCCCTTTATCTCCAGGTAGGTACATAAGAGGTACAGAATATCTAGGATGATGACTTTGATGGATTGTCATCATCTTGCGTGTGCTTCGGCCGAATTTCTTCAATACATCGGTGTTTCGTTTTACTGCACTAAACATGTAAAGCAGTATAGAAACGGCCAAAACATTGGTCGACTAGATCCTATTCTTCTCAGATAATTCAGAAGCCTAAACTTTTCTGAGAATTTTGGAATACCTTTTTTCAAAAGCCGTTTTTTTTACCTGCACATCTTGGGTTTTCTATGGGCTTACCCTATGATATGCATATGTTTCTTAATTACCAATATGCCAATGGCTTTACAGTACCTATTTACTGCCGCCACGAGGATTTCAAGGTTCTTTTCTGAAGAAGCATTGAGCTTAAGGTCATCTATGTATAAAAAGTGGTTGACCTTCAATTCTTTTCTGCTCGGCGGGCTATACAGGTGTACAGAGCTTTTTTCCGGAGCACACTAAATAGAGGCAGGAGGGAGTTGCAGAAAAGTGTCGCATTTAAAGAATCTCCTTGGAAGACCCTCTCTTATATGTGACATAATTAGTAGTCACTTGTCTCTTGTAAGATGTAATAACGAATCTTGTCCGCCAAAAGAGTATAAACTCTTTCATACATCTCACTATTTTTGGATGTACCTCCAGGCACTCAAGAAGCCTAATATGTAGCTCATGTTTCGTGTTACGGAATGCCTTTCGGTAGTCAATAAAATGCATGGATAGATTGCGTCGACACCTGACGGAATTCTGGGTAATAAACCTGTCTATTAACAGATTCTCTTTCAATCCGCTAGTCCTCTCTAATTATTTGGACTTGACAAATCTCCGGTCTAAGGGATCAGAACCATGCGTGCTTCAATTAACCATTGCGGGATGAGTTGTTCTCCGTTTAAGAAAGCAGTACATATATGGGCTAGATGTTAGTGCACAGAAGAGAACTACTTCCAACAAAAATGTTGATTTTATCGGGCCCTGGCGCAGAAAAGTTTTTAGTTCAAATGATAACTTTTTTTACTTCGTCACAAAGTCGTCATGTGAGGATGACCACTTGGGTCCATTAGTATTCCAGGTCTTTTGTTTCAGGAAAAATGCAGTATGCTGACACTCTTTATATTAACTATTTGTCGCCATCTTTTTTCTAACCTGGCATACTTCTCTACCTTTCTTCACGTCCATGCATTTTTACATGCAAGCTCTCGTGTTTCTGCGGCTTTTTATGTCTCTTCTAAGTAGGGCTTTATTTACACATTCTAACGATTCTTTTTGCGGTCTGCTTCTGGGTACATTCCTACTTACTTTACGCTTATTCACTTGTTTTTAATGTTTGAATTTATTAATTTATTTATTTATTTGATGGAAAATTTGATGGGCGAATCCACTTTAAACTTTAAAATGTTCTTTCAGTATTTTAATAGTAATTCTTCATAAAATACGATTATATTAAAAAACAAGAGAAAAAAATTAGAAATTCTCAAATAATAATTCTAATAATTATTAATGTTTTTTCTTTTCGTAACGTATTTCTTTCTTGCTTATAATTTTTTTTGCTTTTTAAATTATTTTTATATCATTTTTAATGCATTGAGTGACCTGTGGCTGGGGGTCATCAACAAATCTCGTGATACTGAAAATTGTCAAAATTAATTCGACACCCCAATTAAAGTTTTAATAAATATAAAAGTTAATTCTATGCCGATCGTTTGGTGCAATTATTTTTATACCGTTAAATTT
>JAAAKG020138020.1:0-35252 GCA_010014905.2 Druon quercuslanigerum
TTAAACCATGTTGTTAAAGTTTTAACCAAAACGAAGCGATTTTAAACAAAAAAATTAATTTTCTACAGAAAAAAAAAAACAAGTTTTTAAGAAAATTCAAGAATTCTAAACCAAAAATTTGAATTTTCAATTAAAAACAATGAATTCTTGAACAAAAATATTAATTTACTAACAAAAACTACAATTTTTCAACAAAATGCATGAACTGCCAACCAAAAACTTTAATTCATAAGAAAGATTTTTTTATTTTAAAAAAAACAAGCTTTCAATCAAATTCAAGAATTCTCGATCAAAAAATTAAACTTCAACAAAATGCAAAAATTTTCAACCAAAAAGTTTAATTTTAAAGAAAGAAAAAATTTTAAAAATTTGTTTTAATTTTTAAGAAAGCAGTTCAACTGTAAAACCTATTTGTTAAAATTTAACCAAAAAGATTAATTTTCTACGGAAAAGACGAATTTCAAACCAAATTCAAGAATTCTTAACCAAAAAAACTGAATTTTAAACTCAAAAAGATTAATATATGTTGTCGCTATCTTATTAATCTTATTAATTAATAAAAAAGATTAATTTTTAATTAACTGCCGAAATAAAACGAATTTTCATCGAAAATCCATAATTATGAAATGAAAAGTTTTTTACCAAGAATTTTTAACAAAATCCAAAAATTCTGAACCAAAAAATGGAATTTTAAACTGAAAAAGATCAATTTTGCTACCGGAAAAAACGAGTTTTCTATCAAATTCAAGAATTCTCAACCAAAAAGTTCAATTTTTAACTAAAAAAGATAAATTTTTTATTTACTACCAAAAGAAAATGAATTATCAACAAAATTATGGAATTCTGAACTGAGAAGTAGAAATTTTCAACTAAAAAAATCAGAATTTTAAAACAAAAAGATTAATTTACTACCAAAAAAATGAATTTCAAAATTTTTTAATTCTGAACCAAAAAATTGAATTTTAACAAAATTCTCAACTTTAAAACCTAGTTGTTAAAATTTAACAAAAAAGATTAATTTTCTGCGGAAAAGACGAATTTCAAATCAAATTTAAGAATTCTTAACGAAAAAACTGAATTTTAAAGTAAAAAAGATTATTTTTTAAATTCCTACCAAGATAAGACGAATTTTCATCAAAAATCCATAATTCTGAACTAAAAAAATTTTTACCAAGAATTTTTAACAAAATTCAAGAATTCTAAACTAAAAAATGAAATTTTAAACTAAAAAGATCAATTTTTATACTGAAAAAAAAGGATTTCCAATAAAATTCAAGACTTCTAGACCAAAAAGTTGAATTTTGAATCAAGCTGATTAATTTTTAATTTACTAACCAAATATGGCGAATTTTCAACAAAATTACAGAATTCTTAAATGAAAGCTAGAAATTTTCTACTAAAACAGAAGAATTTTTAAAGAGAAAGATTAATTTACCACCAAAAAAGACGAATTTTTAACAAAATTCAAGAATTCTGAACTAAAAAGTTTTTCACCAAGAATTTTTAACAAAATTCAAGAATTCTGAAACAAAAAAATTGAATTTTAAACTAAACAAGACCAATTTTTCTACCGAAAAAAAGGAATTTCCAATAAAATTCAAGATTTCTCAACCAAAAAGTTGAATTTTGAATCAAACAGATTAATTTTTAATTCACTACCAAAAGATGGCGAATTTTCAACAAAATTCCAGAATTCTAAACAGAAAACTAAAAATTTTCAATTAAGAAAGAAGAATTTTTAAACAAAAAGATTAATTCAGTACCAAAAAAGACGAATTTTTAACAAAATTCAAAAAATCTGAACCAAAAAAATTGAATTTTCAACTAAAAAAGACAAATTTTTAAATGCAAATATTATAAATCTCAAGAAAAATCATTTACCATCTGGAAACTTACTAAAAACCTTACTGTATATACTGTTAGAAAAAAATGTCTTTAAATTCTAAAAGTTTAAATTAATATACGTCTAACGTTACTTTGACTCTGACCCCCCACCCCCTCCCCGCCCCTTATCAACCAAACGTGTTCTGGCAACCCCCCTCCCCCAACCGCCTAAAATGGTAACGTAGTTTATGGACGATCCCATAGAATAGAGGAAAGAGGATAGAATTGGGAGGGAAGGTAGATGGAAAGGAGTCGGGGTCCAGGCCTCTGGTAGGACCCCTCGCACTCAAAGTGCTAATGAGTGTCGCCACGTAAGCCAATTAATACCCCCGCAGGCCGCGACTTGCTCGTGAAGCTACATGACCAGAATACTCCGCGGATTTCGTATGCTAGCCACGCCTGACCGCCGCCATCCCTGTCGCTACACCCACACCGTCTACTTGTCAAGTTAACTCCAGCGTAAGGCGTTAGGTAGGTGCCACCTCTGCCACCCCTCCCCCTCTCTGTGTCTCTCTCTCCATCCAGGCTTCATCTCTTCTCCTCAACTTGTTCCTTTACTTGCCTGCCTTTTTCTCTCCCTTCTGCTTTTTTTCTCTTCACTTTTCGAGAGTTGCGCCTCAGCATAGCCTGGCGAACTTAGGGTACTCGAGCACCTAAAAGTACCCATGGCAGGGCGCCTTCTTACTTTGTACTTAAAGACACGAGAACTTATAACGCGCACGTGACGAAACTGCAGACATGAGGTAGCGAAAAGCAGTCCTCATCATTTCGTCTTGAGCAGAAATTTCCCGATTTGAAGTTGGGTTCTGATGGGGCCCCTATCAGAATATCTAGTCTAGGAAAAACTGGTTGGAGCCCCTGTCAGAATATCTAGCAGAGAGGGTTGGCGAACTAAACTCACTTGAATCCTAATAGAAAATTTAGTTGGACCCCCATGGCATCAGCGTTACGTTCTATATGGGGCCCTGACTAGTTTCCCCACTATGGCCTGATTATAGATAGGGAAAAATCGTCAGAGCCCCACTGCAAGTCAAGCTTTGGTACAAGAATGATGTTCGAACAATGAGGGCATTAATGTTAACAGGGTGGTGATTCGGCAGACGATTTTTAATTTTCGGTCAATGCCCGGTCAAGTTTTTCAATTTTTCTGGTAAAATAAAAGTTGTATTCATATTTTCCGAAAAACGCGAGAGGGTGGTCACTATTTTTCAAATTTTTTTCTCCCGATTTTTTTCCGGTTTAGACAAAAATTAACTCTGCCAAAGACAGTTTTGTTTACGCATATGATTAATTTCAGAAATCGATAAGCATCAGCAAACCACTTTTGCAAGAAATCACTTGAATTGGAATCATAAAACTAGGATAAGTTTTGTGATTAAATTTGTTAATTTCTAAAAAATTTAATTTACTTTAAATAATATAAATTTTTAAGGGTTAGAAAACAGCAGACCTAGAGATCCTCTAGGTAAAAAAAAGCGCGCGATTTTCAAAAAAAATTTTTACAAAATTATCAATTTTGAAAAATAAAATGAGGAAGGAGATAACATGAAATAATTAACTACCAAAACTGTATTAAAAAAAGGATTTCATTTTGTGTTTTAAAAGTTACTTCTTTGAGTTAAATATTCAGGCATTTTCATGAAAATTCGTCTTCTTAGAGAAAATTAATCTTCTTGATTGAAACTTTAACTATTTTGTCAACAATTAGGTTTTTTTGTAGAAAAATAATCTTTTTGGTAAAAATATTTTGTTTAAAGCTCGTTCTTTGTTTGATTAAAAATTAATTTTTTTTAATGTAAATTTAATTATTCGAAATTTAATTGGAAAGTGATGTTCTATTGTTAAAAATTAGATTATTTGGTTAAAAATTTATGTATTCTGTCCAACTTTAATTTTTTTGTAGAAAATTAACGCTTGTGGTTCAAAATTTATTTCCCCGGGTAAAAAGTTCATCATTTTTTAAAATTTATTTATTCTGTTGAAAATTGATTTATTTTGTTAATAATTCGGTTTTCTTTGTTTGAAATAAAATTTTTGCATTTTAAAAATTCAACTATTTTTTTAAAAATTGTAAAAATTTGTAGTTGAAAATTAATATTTTTTCAGTTGAAAATTCAATAATTGGCTTAAAAAATCGTGTTTTTTGTAAAAAATTAATGTTTGTGTTTTTAAAAATGTATCTTCTTGGTTGAAAATTCGTCTTTTTTCATAGGAAGTTAATCTTCTTAGCTTAAAATTAATTTTTTTTTTGTTGAAAATTCAATTTTTTAGATAAGAATTCAATATTTTGGTTAAAAATTAATGTTCTTCAGTGAAAGATTAATTATTTTCGTTAAAAATTTATTTCTGTCATTAAAATTTATTTATTTTTTTTAAAGTTCGTTGTTTTGATAGAAAAATAATCCTTTTGTTTAAAAATCTATCTTTCTGGTTATTAATTCAACTATTTGGATACAAATTCATTTTTTCGGAGACAGATTCGTAATTTTCGTTGAAAATTGATCTTTTTCTTTGAAAATTTATAATTTTTATTTAACATTCGACTTTTTTGCTAAAAAAATTTAATCACTTTGACTATTTAGTTAAAAATTCAGTTTTTGGTATGAAGATTTACAATTTTCATTGAAAATGTGTCTCTTTGGGTAGAAAATTTATCTTTCCGGTTTAATTAAAAAATCATGTAATGGGTTAAAAATACATATTTTTTCTTAAAGATTTATCATATAAGTAGAAAACCTTTTTATTTATTTTTTAGTTCAATATAGAAATGCTTGGCTGAAACTTCCTCATTATCGATGGAAAATTAAGTTTTTCACTGTTACTATTTAATCTTTGGTTTAAAATATAAAATCTACCTTTTTATTTAAAAATTCAATTTTCTTGGTAGAAAATTAATCTTTTTGTTGGTTGAAGATTCATTTTAGTAGGAAATAAATTTTCTTAACTAAAAATTTAACTATTCCATTTTTGGTTGAAAACTCATCTATTCGGTTAAAAGTAATTTTCATACTGAAGATTCATAACTTTAATTGAGATTTTAATTTTTCTTGCTTGAAAGTTTATCTAATTTGTTTTAAAAAATTTCGGTTAAAAATATTAATTCTTTTAACTGAAAATTTAACTATTTAATTCTTTGTTTGAAAGTTACCTTTTTAATTCCTGTATCCAATCTATTGTACAGGGTGTCCCATCACTTCTGTACCACGCGGCAACCACAAATAGAAAATCAAAAAATAAGACAAAAAGTCAAATACAAAAATGTTCTGCGGTGCTTTGTTTAGCAGCTACAGAGCGTCAAAGTTCCGTGTAGGTGTGCTCCCGCGTAAAGTGTGAGTGCAGCCGCCGCGCGCCACCGCCAACACTCACACTTCACACGGGAGCGCACGTCGCCACACCTACACGGAACTTTGTTGCTCTCTAGTTTCTAAACAAAGCACCGCAGAACATTTTTGTATTTGACTTTTCGTCATATTTTTTTATTTTCTATTCGTGGTTGCCGCCTAACATATCTTTTCCTCTTTTCCGAATTTTACAACTGAATAAAAAGTCCCGTCATTTCCCTCTTTTTCCCCGATGAACAAAATCCCCGACCTACTTTGTTGGTCAGGTAGACACCCTCTTAAGATACTCCAGCACCTCAATATTCCTCTAGTAAAACAGGTTCTTACGTCTTACTTAAACTTATAACGCGCACGTGACGAAACTGTAGACCTCGGGTCGCGAAAGGCCGACCGCATCACCGACGGTATAAACTTACCTGCTTCAGGCAGTTTTGCAAAATTCAAGTTTTGCACGCGACAAACTTAAATTATACGTCGAGCGCGTGCCAGCCAGTTAGGTGTTAACCTGGATCTACGACCACCCTTTTTTTTCCTTGCAGCGCAGATAAAAAGTTTCTGAATGAGCTATGGGAGAAACAAGATTGAAGTTTAGCGAGTGAGTGGTGTTACTCTCCTTGTAGGTGGTAGCAGCGCACCTGACCGAATTGCTAGTCCGTAGGCTCGACTTGAGCTTATGTCTGGACGTGGACATTATGAGCCGGACGATATTAAGTTACCTGGCTGGAGTTGTTGCGCAATTTCGTTCCAGCATGGCTGCAGAAACATGATTTATCGCAGACACGTGAGGGGTTATTCGTAAGCCTTGGACGGCAAAAGACATTACCGTACGAGCACCGGTGTCCATCAAACGTGGCGATAAAACTGTACAAGGTTTTCCTCGACTGCCTGACTCGACTGGCGTGACTCATAATTTAAGCATCGCTCAGACGTCTCAGTGGAGGCTGCATGAATATCAACTTCTAGATTCTAGAATATAGCAGCCTCTTGGCTTTTAAGTTTAAAGTTTTGTCTCGATATCTCCATTCAAGCCGGAGATAAATTTTTCTTTCATTAAATAATTTTGGAGACTAGAATTTTTAATATTTTTTAATTATTGAAAGATTAGCTCCATTCACAAATACACAAGTAATCCACTTGAATTTTTTGCCATTTTTCCGGACTGTTTTGCGACTTTAGGAACAGCTGAAAGTTGACTTTCAAATTCTAGGCTTCGTAAACAGTAATTTTCTCCAGATTTGTTCATGCTAAATTCGAACTCAGTGAAATTTTTTTTGTTCAGACGATTTCAAATTTCCGGGTTTTCTTGGTCATGTTTTTTTTTAATTTTCCCTTTAAAACAACAGAACGAAAAATTTCAAAATGACTAAATTTTGAAAAAAATACTTGAATTTTCCAATAGAAAATATCAATTTTTAACAAAAATGAAAAAATTAAACTTCGAGTTAGAGAAATTAGTTTAAATAGTTGAATTTTTAGCCACAAAGATAAATTTCCAAAAAACAAGGATAATTTTCTACCAAAAATACAATTTAAAAAAACATGAGCTTTTTCACGAAATAGTTGAATTTTGAACTAAAAAATCCAATTTCAACCGACAATGGAATAGTTACATGGGTTTTTTAACAGAAATAATGAATCTTCAACCGAATTAGTTGAATTTCCAAAGTAACAAAAATTAATTGTTACTGAAAAAAACGATAAATTGTGAGCCAAAACTTAATTAAATTTTAATTTTTAAAAATTAATGTTCATCTAAACATAATTATGAATTTTTTACAAGACTATGGAATATACAAATCAGATGATGAATATTTAAAAGAAATAATTGAACTTTAGACCAAAAAGATCAATTTTCAACTGAAAAAGATCAGTCTTCAGTCAAAAATTGGATAATTTAATTTTGAGTCAAAAATCGAATGATAGTTACATTTTCAGTCGAAAAAAAAATTATTTTCAAACAAGAAGGAAACTATATTTTCAAAAAAATAGTTAAATTTACAGAAAAAATTCCATTTTCATCAAAAAAAAAAAAAATTCAATTAAATAATTCATTTTTCAGTCCAAAAAATGAATTTCGAAGTAAAGTTAAGAATCTTTAAAAAATACAATAATAACACTTTTAAAAAAAAACTTTATCTTTTTACCAAGAAATTTTAATTCCAACCTAAAAGATGAATTTTCAGCTAAAATCATAAATATTTAACTGGAATACTGAATTTTTATCCGAGAAGAATAATTCTTTAAAAATATTAACTTTTAAAGAAAAGTATAATTTTCAATATTCGAATGGAATTAGTTAAATTTTCAGTTAATAAATATTAAATTCAACAAAAAAAACTAACTTAAAAAATAGTTACATTTTCAAAAGAAGTGATTAAATTTCAAATCAACTGTCAATCTTTTACTAAAATACTTGCATGCAAAAGATTTTTAATTAAAAAAAAAGACTTTCAAATTACCGTACTTTTCGGCTCATTAGAAGGAAAAATAACAATTGATAAAAGAGAGAGAAAAATAAAGTTTTAACTTTTTTTTGAAAATTTTAAATTCTTTCGTAAAAATCTAGTTTTTCACAATAACAAAAAAACGTATTTTCAGCAGAAAAGATTATTTTTCTACTGAAATATTTAAATTTTTAGATAAAAAATTGATTCCAAACAATGTAGTTACATTTTGAATTAAAATGGTGAATCTTCAATAAAAAGTAATTTTTAACAAATGAGTTTAAATTTTAACCATGCAGTTGAATTTTTAAATAAGTAAATGATTCCGTAATTTAAGAAACACACTTGTATGTCGTACGATTGTAAATAAAGTAGAAATTACTTTTTTATAAGTTGACAAAAAATATTTAAACAATAAAAACTTTAATTTTACTGCGATCAGAAGTAAATTTGCGGTTTTTAAATTAAATTTCCGGCCATTTCCTGGAGTTTTCCGGTTAATAAAATTCCCGGTCATTTCCCGTTCAATAAAGTTTCGGGTCATTTCTCGGACGACAAAATTCCCGGTCATTTCCCGGTCAAAAAAATTCCCCATAACTTCCCGGTTAATAAAATAAAATAGTCGATAAAATTCCCCGTCATTTCCCGGCCAATAAAATTATCCATAATTTCCCGGTCATTAAAATTCCCGGTCATTTCACGGACAATAAAATCACCGGCCATTTCCAGGTCAATAATATTCCCCGGTCATTTCTCGAACAATAAAATCCCCGGTCAATAAAATTCCCCGTCATATCCCGGTCAATAAAATTCCCGATCATTTCCCGGTCAATAAAATTCCCGGTCATTTCCCAGTCAGTAAAATTCCCGGTCATTTCCCGGTCAAGTCGCCAACCTGGTTCTCATTACATCATCAGTTTTCTTCACTTCTCTTGACCATAATGAAAATGACTTCTGGACACAATGCTTTTGCCCCATACACGAGAGAGTAAACTGCATTTTACGAGCAGTAAGTGGATTTACGTCATCTCGCCATTCGCCTTATTTCGATTAGGAAAGAGGAGGGGAAACAGTAACTTTTCTGACCGCGGCACCCCTGCCTCTTTTTTCGTCACGAACTTCGTTTGCCATGTCCTTTCCGATGGGAGGCAATCTCATCTGGCGCTCTGCCTCGTCATTCTTGAGTATCGTCGTCACGTACGAGAGCCGCTGCCTGCGCTTGGCTCGCGTGCGCGTGCCTCAATGCGATTAAAGTTACGAGTCCGTAACGATGCTTACCCTGAGGTCGTAAGTTTCCCTCTCGTCTTCGGCTTCGTCTTCGTCCTCGAAAAGATGACCAACAGCGTACACAGCAACACACACGCGCACGCACACTTGTACTGAACCTTATAAAGTAACGAGCTTTTTGGTTTCTTTTGCTGTCTCGGCAGAGACACGCGACCCTGTCCAGATTGGAAAACCCATTGCTTTTTGCCAACCTTCAAATTCAACTCGAATTCCTCATCGAAAGGGGGAGTCCATTAGTGCTCGTTACTTCCACTTCGGTGGCTTCCAATGACCTTAAAATTGCTGCCGTTAATCAGATTTTGGAAAGGATACTTCCCTCCAGATTAAAGTTTCCAGCATGGGCAAGAAAGGCTGCTACACTAAACCGGTTTCAAAACACCATGTATTTTACAGGTTAAAATTATAGAAAAAATCTAATCAATTCTATTCAGCTCAACACCACATTCTGATCACAAACTATAAATTATCAACTACTGAA
This sequence comes from Druon quercuslanigerum, assembly GCA_010014905.2. Classification (NCBI taxonomy): domain Eukaryota; kingdom Metazoa; phylum Arthropoda; class Insecta; order Hymenoptera; family Cynipidae; genus Druon; species Druon quercuslanigerum. Next base: position 9,435 of record JAAAKG020138020.1, read on the forward strand.
GATTCGACAGAGGTAAATTTGGATCCGTGGATCCATCTTTTGTGTCCATGGGGTTCTACAATAGATTTATTCTTTTTTTTAACTGTTTTTCTATTCCGAGAAAGCTCTGAAATAGTTTTAATCTGTAAACAACGATTTTTAAATTAATTTCTAAAGAAATTTTAAGATAGACGAGGTTACTTCGAAAATAGAAGTTTCTAGATCTAACCTAACGTTTTTGAACATGAGTAAAACAGACGTATTGAATTTATCAGAATTGCAAGCAGAAAAGAATAAAAGAGGCAGAGAGCATGGAAAAGCTTACGTTAATAAAAATAAAATTGAAGTACTAGTAGTAAAAGATCAGAACAGGTAATACCAAACAAAATGTTTTTAAAATAAAGAAGAAATATTTTCAACATTTGCTGAATCAGCTTTTAAAACTGCTCCCGATACTGAAACAAATACTATATCTGTTTACATCCCTTTTCAAAAGTTCTAAAAATAGACTTTTGAAAAATAGTAGATTACAGCATTTCAGCGAAATAGAAAAACAGTTTTTGATTCGTTTTTAATTTAATGATTGCAATTAAATTTCAACAATTATCAAGCATAATTCGTCTTAAATTTTTAACTTCTAAATTCACTATCTAACAATCCTGATGAAATAATTCAAAACTGACCGTTTCTACTTCAAACAAGGAGAAAGTTGAATTCTCCAGATAGAAAAAAAGGTGTTTTCCTTCGAATTTAAAGAACAGATGTCTTCGCTCAGGCGGGTTAAGATATTTTTAAATTTTATTTTAAAACTATCAACGAGTTTTCCTGGGAGGTTTTCTCAGTTCTAAATACGTTCCAACAGAGCAATCTTCAAATTTTACGATCTCTTTCCAGCGGGAGTCCTTTGCACTGATTTTTTTTATTTTTAAACTTTAAAAAAATCGATTTTTCGTATTTGATTCCTTCAGGATGTCTACTCAAATCCTAGAAGAAAGTTTCCAGAAATTTCAGGTTTTTACCAGGTATCCTAAGTTTTTACAGAAACAATTTTTTACGGGGCAATTTTTAAAATAATAAACTCGAAATATTTATACAGTTTCCAGAGTTTATAAAAAATGGTTTTCTTTCGGTTTTTTTTTTTTTTAATTTAGAAAGCGTTGACAACTTTTATTACAAAATTTTCAACTAAAACAGGTACATTTCAAACCAACAAATGGAATAACAAATTTTTAGTGAAAATAATTAATTTTCTACCAGAAAACGCAAATTTTCAACCTTCAACTGCAGTAGATAAATTTATTTTCAAAGGAAAAGGATTTTCAGAATTTTCAGACCAGATGATTAATTTTCTACCGAAAAAAATTTGCCAACAAAAGAAATAAATTTTTAACAAAATAGTTGAATTTTTATCTAAAAAATGCCAATTTTGAAACAAATAGTTAAATTTAAAATTAAAAAAGATCCATTTTTAACCATAAATGAAATAGTTAAATTTTCAACTAAAGTGAATAATTTTTAACTAAAATGATGAATATTTTACTGAAATGGTTAAATTTAAAAACAAAGAAAAATTAAAAAAACAAACACGAATTTTCCACTAAAATTATGGAAAATTCAACTAGATTAGTTAAATTTTCAATGAAAAAGATAAATTTACAAATATTTGATTGGAATACTAGAATTTTTAACAAAAAAGATTATTTTGCTATGAAATAAAAAAACGATTTTTTAACAAGATATGTGCATTTTCCACAAAATACCTGAATTTTAAACTAAAAAATAAAAAAGAAAATTAAAAAATTTTGAAAATCGAATATTTATATAGTTTTAAGAGTTTATAATAAATGTTTTTTTTGTCAGTTTTGAAGGATTCAATTGGAAATTTTAATTCAGAAAGCGTTGACAACTTTTAATAAAAAAAAATTCTTAAACACATAAGTACCATCGATTAATTAAATTATTAAGTAATAATAATAAAAAAAAACAATTCTTTTTTTAAATATGTCTCTAAAATACAAAATTGTTGAATTTTAACCAAAAAATATCAATTTTCGAATAAATAGTTCAATTTTGAACTAAAACAGATCCGTTTCAAGCCAAAAAATGGAATAACAAATTTTCAGTTAAAATAATTAATTTTCCATCAGAAAACGCAAATTTTCAACCTTTAACTGCAGTAGATAAATTTTAAACCAAAAAGATGATATTTTAACAAAAGAGTTTAACTTTCAATTAAGTTTCTACTGAAAAAGATTTGACAACAAACTACATAAATTTTTAATGAAATAGTTAAATTTTTAACTAAAAAATACCAATTTTTAAATAAATAGTTTAGTTTAAAATCAAAAAAGATCCATTTTTAAGCATAAATGAAATAGTTCAGTTTTCAGTTTAAAAAAATTAATTTTCAAACAACACAAAAAATTCAAGAAAATAGCTAAATTTTCAATTAAAGTGATTAATTTAAAAAAAATTAATTTTGGAAAATTCAAATGGATTAGTTCAATTTTCAACCCAAAAGATATTTTTAAAAATATTTGATTGGAATACTAGAATTTTTAACGAAAAATATTATTTTACTATGAAATAAAAAAATGATTTTTTAACAAGATATGTGAATTTTCTATTAAATACTTGAATTTTGAACTAAAAAAGACAAATTATATCAAATTTTTGAAAATCGAATAGTTACATTTTGAGTTAAACATCTTTGTTTTAATCAAACTAATAAATTTTTAACTAAATTGATGATTCATCAACTCGAATAGTAAACTTTTAAGCGAAAAAGATGAATTTTAAACTAAATTTATAAATCTTTAATTTTTAGTTGGATTTTTGAACTAAAAAGATGTATTTTTAACCAAATTGTTAAATTTTCAACCAAAAATGGAATCGTTATAATTTTTTAAACCGTTACATTTTTGAAAAAAGTGATCAGTTCTCAACTAATATAATGAATCTTCAACTTGAATAGTTGAATTTTTCAGTAAAATGATGAATTTTCAACAGGGAAAATAAATTTTACCAACAAGACGATTTTCGAACTAAAAAAAAATTATTCAAACAAGAAGTGAAAAGTTAAATTTAAATTTAAAAAAATTAATGGTATTCTTAAGATAAATATTTAACTAAAGTGATGAAATATTCAACTGGAATAATCGCACTTTCAGTTAGAAAAAAAATAATAATTAAAAAAAAACTACAAATTTAAACCAAAAAGGTAAAGTTGGAAATAATTTTTTAACCAAATACATGAGTTTTTAATTAAAATAATAAGCCTTTAAAAAAATAATTAGTTTCTAAAAAAAGGGTTCAACTTATAAAAAATTAATCAATTTTTCATTCCAAAAAAGAATAATTTTTCTTTTTTTAAAATAGCTTTAATTCAACCAAAGACGATGACTTTTTAAGAATAATTAAATTTTTACCCATGAACAATTTTGCCGCCAAGAGAGAAAATATTGAAAGTATGAAAAAAATTCACTCTGAATTCTTCTTAATTCATCCTAAATTCTTTGGAATTCTCTCGAATTTTATTCACTTGATGGTTTTTTTTATTCAGCTTGATTTTTTATGAATTTAATTTATTTCTTCTCATTTCTTTGAAATTTTTCTAAATTCACTCAAAATTTATTGTAATCAATTAAATTTTCTTCAATTATTAAAAATTTTTCAATTCATTTGAATTCTTTTGAATTTTACTTGAATTGGTTTGAAGTTATTAATCACTATCTTGCGTTATAAATTAGTAGGATTTCAAAGTTTTAAAGAGATTTGGATTTTTTTTTTTGAATTGACTCTGAAATCTTTTAAATTCTTAAATTAAATTAAATTCTTAAATCTGGAATTTTTGAATTATCTTGAATCCTTCTAAATTCAATTAAATTTTTCTAAATTCACTCAAAATTTATTGTAATCAATTAATCACTATCTTGCGTTATAAATTAGTAGGATTTCAAAGTTTTAAAGAGATTTGGATTTTTTTGGAATTGACTCTGAATTCTTTTAAATTCTTTGAAATTATCTGAAATTTTTAAATTATCTTGAATGCTTCTAAATTCACTAAATTATATTTCATTCAGTGCTTTTTGTAACTCAAATCTACTAAACTCAATGAAGTTTTTTCAAATTTTCAAATGATTTGAAATTCATTTTATTTTTTTAAATTCTTGAATTTTTTAAAAAGATGAATTTAGAATAAAAATGTAATAGTTTATATTTCAACCAAAATTTAAAAAATATATATTTCTAGTCAAAACTAAACTTCGACAAAAAAAGAACTAATTTTCCACAAAATAGTTGACTTTTCAAACAAAAAATATAAATTTTCAACGAAAAATGAGGAAAAAATTTTCAATAAAAAAAATTAATCATTAACAACCACAAAAACCAATTTGCAACAAAATATTCGAATTTTCAATCAAAAAGTTGATTTATCAACAAAATAATTAAATTTTTAACCAAGTAGTTGAATTTTTATATATAAAGATGAATTTTGAACAAAAAATTGAATAGCTGATCTTTTAACCAAAAAATATGAAATTTCTATGAAAAAATATAAATTTTCAAACAAGAAAATTAATTGTCTACACAAAAAAATGAATTTCTAACAAATTACATGAATTTTCAAACGAATAGTTGAATTTACAACGAAAAAATATCAACTTTCAACCAAATGATCAAATTTTTAAACAAAAAAGATTAAAAATAAACCAAATAGTTGAATTAATAAAAAATTAATTCTTAATGAAAATTGTAATAGTTGATATTGCAAAAAAAATCAACAAAATAGTTAAATTTTCAATCAAAGACATCACTTTTTAACAAAATAATTACATTTTCAACTAAATAGTTGAATTTTCACCCAAAAAAGATAAATTAAAAAAAATGAAAATTTAATTTTTAGTAGAAAAAATAAATATTAAACAAATAATAAAACTAATTTTCAACAAAATGGTCAAATTTTCAACAAAAAAAAATTAATTTTTAAGCAAGCCGTTTAATTTTTGATCTAAAAAGATGAATTCGGAATAAAAATGAAATGGTTGATATTAAAAAAAATATTTTAAAAAATATATATATTTCCAGTCGAACCTAATCTTTGACAAAAAAGACGATCTAATTGTCAACAAAATAGTTGACTTGTTAACCAAATAATTACGTTTTTAACCAAATAGTTGAATTTTCAAACAAAAAATATAAATTTGTAACCAAAAATAAAAAAATTTTATTTTCAATAGAAAAAATTATTCATTAACAACAACAAAAACTAATTTGCAGCAAAATAGTCTATTTTTAATCAAAAAGTTAAATTTCAAAAAAAGAATTAAATTTTTAACCAAATAGTTAAATTTAAAAAATACAGATGAATTTAGAACAAAAAATTTAATACCTGATATTTTAACCAAAAAATATGAAATTTCTGTCAGTAAATATAAATTTTCCATCATGAAAATTAATTTTGTACAGAAAAATCGAATTTCTAACAAAATACATAAATTTTCAAACAGAATTATTAAAAATAAACCAAATATTTGAATTTTGACTTTTTAAGAATAATTAAATTTTTAGCCATGAAAAATTTTGCCGCCAAGAGAGGAAATATTGAAAATATTTAAAACATTCACTCTGAATTCTTCTTAATTTATCCTAAATTCCTTGGAATTCTCTTGAATTTCATTCACTTGATTGCTTTTCAAATTCAGCTTTATTTTTTATGAATTTAATTTATTCCTTCTCATTTCTTTTAAATTTTTCTAAATTCGCTCAAAATTTATTGCAATCAATTAAATTTTCTTCAGTTTTTAAAATTGTTCCAATTCATTTGAATTTTTTTGAATTTTACTTGAATTGGTTTGTAGTTATTAATCACTACCTTGCGTTATAAATTAGTAGGGTTTTAAAGTTTTAAAGAGATTTGGATTTTTTTTTAATTGACTCTGAATTCTTTTAAATTCTTTGGAATTATCTGGAATTTTTCAAATTATCTTGAATCCTTCTAAATTCACTCAATTATAGTGCATGCAGTGCTTTTTGTAACTCAAATTTACTAAACTCAATGAAGTTTTTTCAAATTTTCAAATTGAAATTCAGTTAATTTTTTTTAAATTCTCCTTGAATTTTATCTTAAATTCTTCTAAATTCGTTACAGTTTCACGAAAATCAATGGAATTTTTAAACAAAATTCCAAATCATTTCAATTCTGTTTAATGCGACTTGACAAAAAAAAATTACAAAAAGTACCCTTTGGTCCTTATACCTTAATATAATAAAAAAATAACTGAAAGAATTTGAAAAAAGTTTTGTCTGAGAAAGCTTTTTGAATACGAAATCAGGATTATAAACAAAAGAAAAATATAGTGAGCAATCTACTCAAAAGGAACTTCACATAAAGCTACATACGTAATTTACTTGCTAGATTTTAAATTTAATTTACTTCAAGTTTCATTTTGCATTCATACCACATCGACATAAATCAGAGGAAAGTATTTTCCAAACGGTGTTAGGGGCCTTATGGAATCACCTTCTGCATAACTGAGTTCACGAACAGTGGTGGAAAATACAAAATCATTTTCGAACGAAAACTTTTGCCTTGCAAGCAGGCCAAGAAGAAACTTTTGTAACGAACTTAAGGAAACTTGAGCTGAAGTTATAAATTTCGACTTGATACGATAACTTTTAGCCGTTCACTGAATCCTCACTCTGATTTATTTAAAATAACTTCCGCCAATGAGTTATTGCTGTCTCAAATCGACTAACTGGATCCCTATTTCCGAGATGGATTCTATTTATGAGAAATTAAAATTAAATTGCGCTAACAAGCTACAAACTGCAAAAAGAATTCTATTCTAAAAAAAAAAAATTGTTACTTGGCAGGGCAAAATTTCCTGACTTTTTCCAGGTTTTTTTCGGAACAATTGTTCGTTTTTCCTGACCAAATATATTCAAAGACCGGTACGTTAATCTCGTAAATTTTCTAATGCAGAAATCTCTTATGAATGGAATAAAACAATTTCAGAATGTTCGACCAAAAAATATCACTTTTTGAATCAAACTGCTACATTTCCAAGAAAATAGTTCAAATTTCGATTAAAGAGCTTATTTTTGAAACAAATAATTACATTTTTATCCAAATAATTGAATGTTCAAACAAAAAATATAACTTTTCAACCAAAATTACAAAAATTAATCATTAATGACAACAAAAACTAATTTGAAGCAAAATAGTCGAATTTTCAACAAAATAATTAAATTTTTGATCAGATAGTTGCATTTTTAATATATAAAGATGATTCTAGAACAAAAAATTTAATAGCTGATATTTTAACCAAAAAATATTAAATTTCTGTCAGAAAATATAAATTTTATACACAAAAAAAACGAATTTCTAACAAAATGCATGAATTTTTACACAAATAGTTGAATTTACAAGTAAAAAATATTAATTATCAAACAAAAAAGAATAAAAATGAACTAAATAGTTGAATTAAAAAAAGTTAATCCTTAATGCAAATTGTAATAGTTGATATTGAAAAAAAATCTACAAAATAGTTAAATTTTCAATCAAAGACCGCTTTTTAACAAAATAAGTACATTTTCGACCAAATAGTTGAATTTTCACCCAAAAAAGATTAATAATAAACCAAAAAGTTGAATTTAAACAAAATTAATTTTTAATGAAAATTGCAATAGTTTATATTGCAAAAATAAAATAAATAAGATACTCAAATTTTTAAAAAATAAATTAATTTCTAACCAACTCGTTTAATTTTCTATCCAAAAAGATGAATTTAGAATAAAAAATGTAAAAGTTGATATTTCAACCAAAAATTTAAAAAAATAATTATTTCTAGTGAAAACTAATCTTTGACAAAAAAAAAACGAACTAATTGTCAACAAAATAGTTAACTTTTTAACCAAATAATTACGTTTTTAACCAAATAAATAAATTTTTAAAAACAAAAAATATAAATTTGTAACTAAAAATAAAAAAAATTTATTTTCAATAGAAAAAAATATTCATTAACAACAAAAACTAATTTGCAACAAAATAGTCAAATTTTCATTCAAAAATTAAGTTTTCAACAAAATAAATAAATTTTTTAACCAAGTAGTTTAATTTTTAAACATAAAGATGAATTTAGAACAACAAATTAATTAGCTGATATTTTAACCGGAAAATATTAAATTTTTGTCAAGAAATATAAATTTGCAACCAAGAAAATTAATTTTGTACAAAAAAAAACAAATTTCTAACAAAATACATGAATTTTTAAACAAATAGTTGAATTGACAACTAAAAAATATTAATTTTCAACCAAATGGTAAAATTTTCAAACAAAAAAGATTAAAAATAAACCAAATAGCTAAATTTAAAAAAATAATAAATTCTCAATGAAAATTGTAATAATTGATATTGAAAAAAATCAATAAAATAGTTAAATTTTCAATCAAATAGTTGAATTTTTACCTAAACAAGATACATTTTTTAACACAAATGAAAAAATTTAATTTTTAGTAGAAAAAAATAAATTTTAAACAACAAAAAAACTAATTTTCAAGAAAATAGTCAAATTTTCAAAAAATATTTAAATTTTTAACCAAGTCGTTTAATTTTCTATCTAAAAAGATAAACTTAGAATAAAAAATTTAATGGTTGATATTTCAACCAAAAATTAAAAAAAAAATTATTTCCAGTCAAACGTAATCTTTGGCCAAAAAAAACGAACTAATTGTCAACAAAAAAGTTGAATTTTCAACCAAATAATTATGGTTTTAACCAAATAGTTGAATTTTCAAACACAGAATATAAATTTATAACCAAAAATAAAAAAAATTTATTTTCAATAGAAAAAATTATTCATTAACAATAGCAAAAACTAATTTGCAGCAAACAAGTCGAATTTTTAAACAAAAAGTTGAATTTTCAACAAAATAATTAAATTTTTAAACAAATAGTTGAATCTTAAAAAATAAAGATGAATTTATAACAAAAAAATTAATAGCAGTTTAATTTTCTATCTAAAAACATAAATTTAAAAGTAAAAATATGATTGTTGATATTTCTACCAAAAATTAAAAAAAAAATTATTTCTAGTCAAAAATAATCGTTGGTAAAAAAAAACGAACTAATTTTCAACAAAATAGTTCACTTCTCAACCAAAAAATGAAGTTTTTAACCAAATAGTTGAATTTCCAAACAAAAAATATAAATTTTCAACAAAAAAAAAATAAAAAAAATTTATTTTCAATAAAAAAAATCATTAGTAACAACAAAAACTAATTTGCAACAAAATAGTAGAATTTTCAATAAATAATTAAATTTTTAAACAAGTCGTTTAATTTTCCATTTTATTAGATGAGTTTAGAATAAAAAATGTAATGGTTGATTTCAACCAAAAATTAAAAAAAAAATATTTCCAGTCAAAACTAATTTTTGACACAAAATAAACAAACTGATTTTTAACAAAACAGTTGATTTTTCAACAAAATAATTATGTTCTTGACCAAATTGATATTTTAATCAAAAAAATATTAAATTTCTACCAAAAAATTATGAATTTTCAACCAAGAATTTTTGAAATAAAAAGATTAATTTTGAACCAAAAATTACAAAATTAAATTTTCAATATAAAATGAAATCTTCAACATGAGAGTCAATTTTTATCCAGAGATGAATTTTACTCTTAAATGCATTTTTTTTTATTCAAACTGAGTAACTTTTAAGCCAAACCAAAATTTTTCTGTAAAACAGTTGAACTTCCAACAAAAAATGTTAATTTTCAACCAAAAAGTTGAATTTTTAAACAAAAAAGGGGATATCTCAAAACAAGAAGATTATTTTTCTACAGAAAAAAAAAGAATTTTGTAACTAAAAAAGATCCACATTCTGAGTTTAAAAAAAATTAATTTTAAACTTAAAAATAAAGTTTTTTAAACAAAATAGTTATATTTTCAACCAAAGACATAAACTTTCAACAAAAAATCAATTTTTAGCAAAGAAGTTTAAGTTTTATACAAGTAGATGAATTTTTAATTAAAAAATATTAAAATTCAACAAAAATTTTAAAATTTCAACCTTCAACCAAGTACTTTAATTTTCAACGAAAACGTATGAATTTTTAAACAATAATGTAACAGTAATTATTTTAGTCAAAAAATATTTTAATTTAAAATAAAAAAAAACAGGTAGATGGAATTTAAAAAAAGGAACTTTCAACAATGAACACTTTCAACAAAAATTTAACTTTCTAAAAAAATAGTTAATATAAGAAAATTTTTTGAACAAAATCGTTAAATTTGTAACCAACTAAAAAAAGTTTCTAGCTGAAAATATCAATTCAAAGCAAATTGTAACATTCTTAACAAACCTTTTATAGAAATTCCATGACTTTTGCCAAATTTTTTGATGAAAATCTCCGACTTTTTCCTGATTTAAAGGTTTTTCCTGACCTACGGCCACTAAACTCATCAAAGTGCTAATTGGGTGCTGCCACCAATAATGAGAAAATGAGACAGTGAAAACCACTAGATTCCACTTTAGTCAGACAAGGTGTAATTCTGGGTATTTATAAACGTCCTACGTGCTCCGTACTTTCACTAAATTTCATTTCGCCCGAAGAGAAAATAATAAAAAAAAAAAAACAATCCCCATTCCTTTTTCTCTGCTACCTACCACCACCCGACGATCCATTTTACTACGTTTAATTTCCTTTCGCTCGGTTAACGAGATACCTACCTACCTACCTTTATCGGAAAACGGAAATTATTCGGCATTCCTATTACGACGCGACGCTAATACCACGAATCAGAGGAAAATGTATTTCAAGTTCGACAATCGTTTTTGAAAAAAAAAAATGCTAATGGGAAATTCGGATTTTCGCGATTCTCTCTTTACACAAGGGAAATTCAATTATCTTCCCGGGAAGCTTTAGAATTTAGGATTTTATTTCAATTCAAACGCGTCTACAAGAAGTATCGATATCGAGGGTTTGTGTCGGGGCTAAAAAGGATTTAGCACGGACTCGAACCCTCGAGGTCGGTAAATATCGGTAAGAGGAATCCCAGTGGTTTAGTAGTTTAATTTTAGGTACAAAAGGGAATTTTTTTACGGAGAAAAGAGCATTTCATTTATTAGCAAAAAGATTTATTATCACATATTAACATTAAATTAAATAACAGAATTCAAAAATGTTTATATTTTACATTTTTTTAATGCATTTAGGTAGATAGATTTTCATTTCTAATTCGAAACAATTGTCGTTGGATGTTTTCTTTTTAATATTGAACCGTGATTTGTTTAAAGCATTTTTTTGTAAATAAGATGGAAAGAAATAATTTAAAAAAAAAAAAAAAATGACTATTTAAAAACGAGCTTAATTGCCTTTGTATTTTTATCATTAAAATACTTTTGGAATTTTGAAATAAAAAAAAAAAAAATGATGAAGGTAAGAACTTTTTCAAATATGCATTTTGCTCTTATATAAAACCCAGCCATATAGCAGCTATCATTTAATTTTTTTTAAGGTCCTTAAACGAAATTCCTATTAATTTAGAAATTCTAGAAAACAAACAACAATTTTGGTTCAATTTATAATTTGTTGAAAATGTGCAAAAATCATTTTTTTTTAGTTAAATGGTGAAATTTGCGGTTTGCTTTTTACACAATAGTGTGCATTTAATTAAATTAAAAAAATTGTTTCCTTCACATTATGAAAAAATTATAAATTGAAACAAATTTTTTAAATTATTAATTATTGATTATTAGAAAAAACTGTAGATGCTAAAAATTTTATGTAATTTTTCAAATTATAGGCTATTTTTTAATTAAAACAAAATTTTTATTTTTAAATCCAAAAAATTTAAAGATTGGAAAAATAATTTCAGATGAAAAGATGGAATGGTAGGGTTTTTAAGGGTTTTAAAATTTAATGATAAAAACGTTAAAAATTTAATTACTTGGCTAAAAACTGAATTACTTTGTCAAAAAATTTTTTTTTAAAGACTAATCATTTAAGTAACGATTTCATCGTTGTTTAAAAACGTAACTATTTTTTTTTATAATAGTCATTTTTAGTTTTAAAAAAACAACTATTTAGGCTGAAAATTCAATTATTTTTAAAAAATGACCTTTTTTGTTAAAACTTCACATATTTGGAAGAAAATTACATTTTTTTAAATTGTTCTTTTTTGTATTGTTTCAATTTTTTTATTTAAAAATTAAATATTTTTTGGTTAAAAAATCAACTATTACATTTTTCATTGAAATTTCACCTTTTTTCGGTTGAAAATTTAACTGTTTTGTGGAAATGTCGACTATTTTATTATTGTAAAATTCCACTATTGGTTAACAAATCAACTATTCTGTTAAAAATTTGTCTTTTTTAAAATTATTTTAACTGCTTTTTATGTAAATTTAAATATTTTTTATCGCAATCTAAACTATTAAATTCGTGGTTCAAAGTTTATGAAAAAGTTTATAAAAAAATCGACATTTTGAGTTAAAAATTAAATAATTAGTTTAAAAATTAACTATTTTCTTGAAAATTTATCTATTTTCGTTAAGAATTCATATTTTTTGGGTTAAAAATTTTTACTTTTGTATAAATTTTTTTTTACAAAAAATGAATCCTTTTGGTCGACAACTCATATTTTTGGTTAAGAATTCAATTATTTGGCCTCCTTGCTTTTGAATTTCTTAAATTGATATTTATGATTCTTGCATTTTTTTACTAATTTTAAAAGGTAAACGGAGAAAAAAGGAGATGATATTAATTTTTGAAAAACCAAAATTTCTCATATACACGAAACTTAGCACGGACACAAACCATTTCCGGCAATGATTGTCGGTAAATGTCGGTAAACGGAATCTGCAACCCAAATTAGTCAAAAAATAGATAAAATAAATTTTTGATCAAATCTTGCATTGAATACAGGAAAGTAAGTGCCGTATAGGGTGGGACAGTGTTAGGGCTGGGACAATGTATAGGTTGGGACAATGTATAGGTTGGGACACTGTGTAGGTTGGTAACCTGTATAGTTTGGGACACTATGTAGGTTGGGACACTATGTAGTTTGGAACACTGTGTAAGTTGGATCACTTTATAGGTTGCGACACTGTATAGTTTGGGACACTGTATAAGTTGGGACACTCTGTATGTTGGAACATTGTATAGGTTGGGACACGCTGTACGTCGGAACATTGTATAGGTTGGGACACTGTTTAGGATGGAACACTGAAAAGGTTGGGACACTTTATAGATTGGTAACCTGTATAGGTTCGATCACCTTATATGCTAAGACACTGTATAGGTTGGGACACTCTGTATGTCACAACATTGTCTAGGTTGGGACATTGAAAAGGTTGGGACACTGTATAGGTTGGAACACTGTGTAGGTTGAATAACGTTATAGGTTGGGACACTGTATAGGATGGGACACGCTTTATGCTGGAACATTGTTTAGGTTGGGACAATGTAGAGTTCGGGAACCTATATAGGTTAGATCAAGTTATAGGTTGGGACAATGTAGAGTTCGGGAACCTATATAGGTTAGATCAAGCTATAGGTTAAGACACTGTATAAGTTGGGACACTCAGTATGTTGGAACATTGCGTAAATTGGGACACTGTATACGTCGGGGTACTGTGTATGTTGGTAACCTATATAGGTTAGAAGACTGTGTAAGTTGGACCACTTTATAGGGTGGGACACTGCTAAGGTTGGGACATGCTGTATGTTGAAACATTATGTAGGTTGGAACACTCTTAAGGTTGTGACACTGTATAGGTTGGGACACTCTGCATGTTAGAACACTCTATAGGCTGGGACAATGTATAGGTTGGGACACTGTGTATGTTGGAACTTTCTATAGGTTGGGACACTATGTAGGTTGGTAACCTTTATAGGTTGGAAAACTGTGTAGGTTGGATCACTTTATAGGTTGCCACTCTGTACGTTGGAACATTGTATAGGTTGGGACACTATGTAGATTGGATCACTTTATAGGTTGGTAACCTATGTAGGATGGGACACTCTGTACGTTGGAACATTGTATAGGTTGGGACAATGTGTAGGTTGGGACACTGTGTAGGTTGGGACACTATGTAGATTGGATCACTTTATAGGTTGGTAACCTGTGTAGGTTGGGACACTATGTAGGATGGGACACTCTGTACGTTGGAACATTGTATATTTTGGGACAATGTGTAGGTTGGGACACTATTTACGTTGGTACACTATGAAGTTTCAGCCAACGCTTTTTTCTCAATTTCTTTGCACAAAACAGTGTCCAAAAACTGTACAAAACTCTCCTACTTTTCATACGAAATTTAAATAGACGGTGAAATCGACGATTCCGTGCAGGTCCTGGGAGCTAACAAAAAAAAAGGGTGGGCACAAAGGGATAGTGGGTTAAATGGGCGGGCACAGGGGCAGAAGAGAGAGAAAGAGGAGTCTCGAACATTACATATTGACGAGTCTGAAAGTCTTTGCTGCAAAGAGACGCAAACGAGAAAGCTAGAGTGAGGGGGGTAAGGAGGGGGGGGGGGTGATAAAAAAAAGAAAGAGGGAGTGAGATCTAGTAAGGAAAGAAGGAAGGCAAAATTTTCCGTAGTACAGCCACGTAGTCGCCGTTTGTCGATCGTACCGCAATAATTCCTTATTGCTCCTCCAACCCTTAACCTAACCCTATCGCAGCTCCCTCGACTCCACCCCTTGTCTTTTTCTTATCTTCTCGATCCACACTTCAATATTTGATCCTCTTCTCCAATTTAATGTCTGATAGCCTTTAATAAACTATCAGAGACTCTTTTAACACGAAATTTCAGAATTAAAAGTTTAATTCGAATTTTAGTACCACTACCTTTACATTTATTCCGTTTTCGAGAAAATAGTTGAATTTTCAAAAACAAAAAAAAATTCTGCAAAAGAAATACATTTTTAAGAGAAGTTGAGTTTTCAAACTACAAAGTTAAAAATTTTAGAAAACTCTTGACTTTTAAACCTGAAAAGATGAATCTATAAAAAAAAAAATAATTTTCAAGCTAAAAAGAAGATCAAAAAATTGAATTTGCATCTAAACAATTGAACTTTGAAGCCAAGATTCCATTTTTAGCCACAAATTGTCTTACTAAAGGAAAAAGGATTTTCAATAAAAAAATTTGAATTTTTAAATAGAAATAATAAATTTCTAGCCAAAAATGGAATAGTTAAATTTTCAATCAGGAAAATTAATTTTGAACCATAAGGGAATGAACTTTCAACAAAAGAGTTAAACTGTAAATTTAAAAAGATAAATTCTCAATAAAAAACATAATAGTTGATACAACAACAAAAATTTTAATTTTTAATCTTCAAGCAAAACAGATTAAGTTTTAACCAAGTAGTTATATTTTTAATCAAAAAATATAAATCCATAAAAATGAGATGAGTTTTCACAACAAAGAGACGAATTTACAACGAAAGAGTTGAATTTTCAACAAAGAAAGATTTTTACGTTCAAAAAGAAGAAAAAATTTCAACCCAAATGTTTAATCTTCAATTCAAAAATATGAATTTTTAATTTTCAACCAAATAATTAAATTTTTTTTACAAATGTATTGCATTTTTAAGCAAAATAAGAGGAGTTTTCTACAAAACAATTAAAATTTGAACCCGAAAATATACATTTTTCAACTAAAAAGTTAATTTTCAACCAAATAATTGAATCCGCAGCCAAAACCGATAAATATTTTTTTTTTAAATTGCATTTTGGATCAAAATATATAACATTTCTGCACAAAAAGAAGAGTTTTTTAACCAAAATGACGAATTTTCTACGAAAAGAATATAATTTATAACACAAAAAGACGAATTTTCAAGAAAAAAAAAGAGTTAATTTTTAACCAAACCGTTGCATTTTCTACCAAGTTGTTGTCATTTTAATCCAAGAAGAAAAATTTTTTACAAAATATTTGAAATTTCAAAAAAAAAATTTGTTCTGAACAAAATATATCAATTTTATACCAAAATAGTGGGATTTTTACCCCAAAAAGATTAATTTTTTTCAAAAGATTAACTTTTTACCAATGAAGACGAATTTTTAAGAAAATACATAAATTTTCAACTAAGAAAATACATTTTTTACAAACTGTTTCCACATTTAACCAAATAGTTTTTTAAATTAGAAAGGTCAATTTAAAAAAAAATTAATTACTGAATTTTCAAATAAAACTAATTAATTTTCTACCAACAACAAAGAAGTTAAATTAATATTAATTTTTTTTTAAATATTTGAAATTTCAAAAAAAAATTAGTTTTAAACAAAATATGTCAATTTTCTACCAAAATAGTTGAATTTTTAAACCAAAAAAATGATTTTTGTCAAAAGATTAACTTTTTATCAATGAAGACGAATTTGCAAAAAAACATAAATTTTCAACTAAGAAAATACATGTTTTACAAATTGTTTCCACATTTAACCAGATAGTTTTTTAAATTAGAAAGGTCAATTTAAAAAAAAAATTTAATTACTGAATTTTCAAATAAAACGTATTAATTTTCAACCAAGAACAAAGCATTAGTTTTAATATTGATTAAAAAAAAATTCAACAAAAAATACGAATTTTTAACAAAATAGTTCAATCTCTACAGAATAAAATGAATTTACAACTACATCAAAATGTAATCGTTAAATTTTTAGTTAAAAAAATTAATATTTAAAATGAAAATTCGGTAAAATAGTTAAATTTTCAACTGCATAGTATAATTATGAACCCAAAGAGAAGAATTTTAAACCAAACTTATAATAATAGACTTTTAAATTTTAAAAAATTAACAATAAACCAAACATGATAAATTTTTAATACAAAAAGATAACTCTTCTAGCAAACGATGAATTTTTAATTTAAAAGTACGAATTTTCTATCCAATATTAGACTTTTCAATTACAAAAAGAAAATTAAACCAAAAAAGTTGGATTTTCTGATTAGTTCTAATTTTTTGATTAATTCAACTTGAGTTTGAACTAAAAAAACGATAAAAAGACGAATTTTCAAAAAAATAAGAGTTTTTTTCAACCAAACCGTTGCATTTTCTATCAAATTGTTGTCATTTCAATCCAAAAAGAACTTTTTACAAAATATTTGAAATTTCAAAAAAAAAAATTTGTTTTGAACAAAATATGTCAATTTTCTACCAAAATAGTTGAATTTTTAAACCTAAAAGATGATTTTTTTTCAAAAGATTAACTTTTTACCAATGAAGACGAATTTTCAAGAAAATACATAAATTTTCAACTAAAAAAATAGATTATTTACAAATTGGTTCCACTTTTAACAGGGTAAATTTTAAAGAAGAAAGGTCAATTAAAAAATAAATTACTCAATTTTCAAATGAAACTAATTTTCTACCAACAACAAAGTAGTTAAATTATTATTAATTTTTTTTAAATTAACAAAAAATACGAATTTTAAACAAAATAGTTCAATCTTCACAGAATAAAATGAATTGATAACAAGATAAAAATGTAACCGTTAAATTTTTAGTTAGGAAAATTAATCTTTAAAATAAAAAATTGGTAAAATAGTTGAATTTGCAACTGCATAGTAGAATTATTAATCGAAGGGAAATAATTTTAAACCAAAATTATAATAATATAATAATAGTAGATTTTTCAATTGAAAAAAATTAACATTAAACCAAACAAGATAAATCTTTAATACAAAAAGATAACTTTTCCAGCAAAAGATTAATTTTCAATTCAAAAGTACGAATAGTAGACTTTTCAATTAAAAAAAGAAAATTAAACCAAAAAATTTGGATTTTCTGATTAGTTCAAATTTTCTGATTAATTCAATTTGAATTTGAGCTAAAAAAACGACAAAAGGGGAAGTTTTTTAAAAAGAGGGAAAAAACAGAAAAATTCTTTTAAAGAAGGGCGTCACTTTTACTTACATTTGCAGAAGAAGAATTTTTTCTGATCTAAATATTTCGACTCACCTGAAACAGAAAGAAAAAGCCTATTTAAAAATTTGATAACGATTTCAAATAATTAATAACTCGCTGTTAATAGTCTCTTTAATGTAAAAAGGGAGTATATGAGATCATGTTTTTAAATGTAACGAATGTTTTTCAGGGGGAAAAAATGGGCTTTAATATCAGGAATGGTGAAAAGTGAAGATAAAGGAGAAAATCTTAGGCACAAGAGTGAACCGAAAACAGCAAAGGCGAAGCCACCGAGAAGCATTGTAATTACGCGAGCTCTAATACATTCTCATAAATGTCACTTAAAAACCGGCGCTGGCAGCCCGCGGCTAACGTCATCTTGAAGTATCCTCGACCTCTCGCTGCTACGAGAATAACGTCCTCTATAAATCTCTGAATTTCACCTTTCTTCTTTCAAACTTTACTACTTCAGTGCCACCTGCAAAAAGGATTTCAAAATCCAGTCGCCGACTTTCGACAAAAAATCGACAGATTGTAAAACCTGGTGATCGATTTTTTTTCTCAAATTAAAATTTATTTTAAAAAAAGAAGTATAACATGTTCCTAAGTACAAAAGTTTGAAGGAAAAATGAAATTTATCAGTTGCATTCAAGGTATAGTGGTTTTAAGCTCAAAGTGTGGCCGTGCGGTTTCATAGACCGCACCATGGTTTTGTTGTGCGACCCACCCTTTGGCCATTCTCGAGGCTGCCTTTATTTAGTAGCTTCAGATTTAGTTATTCTTTGTCCATAGTAATGTTACAATTTTACATTGTTGTTTAAAATTGTTTAAAAGTATTTAAAAGGCAAGATTTTACACACAAAAAAAACTAAGCTTTATGAGGGTACTCCAATGTGCAGAAGATGGCCGTCACAGACAAATTTTTCGTTCCGATTATCTCATTCGGTTAAAAAATGGCAAATTAGTGCGGACGTATGGCCGTGCAGTATTCCTTAAAACTAAGAACAATGGACTTTTTCTTGAAAACAAGGGAAAAGGAATTCTTTTTTTCAGAGGAAGAAGAAAAGCTCTGAAGATAAAAGTGATCACTTGCATTTAACGTAAAGTGCCTGGGTTGATTTAGGTGCTGCATTTATTATCCATGACCGCATTAGCAGATGAGTGGATTTAATCCGTAATTAGTGATTAGGGTGGTGAAAGTGAATCTCTGAAATGTTGGCTTTCTTGGAAATCCGCAACGGAGCGCATCGTAAATCGAGAACAAGAGTCGTTACACAAATGACAGCATGCTAGTTTCAAGACAGACGTCGACTAGTTTTAAGTCTGCGAGTTAAGCTGTGCATTGCCAGCTCTAGTTGATTCGACTCGACACGACTTGACGGTGGCAGCTGATCAAATATAAATAACATTGCGCAACACGCAGGAAGGGATAATGTATATTTGCCTTGGCTACGACTCACACTTGAATTACCAACCCTGTTTTCTGACCATTAGACTCATTTACGCGCATCGCGGTCAAAAAAACAAAGAATGTTATATTTTTAAATCGTATTTTATTCCTAATTAACCTTCAAGTGTGGCCGTGCGGTCACACAGACCGCACGGCCATTTTCAAACGAAAAAGGCGAATTTTCGACCAAATGATCAAGTTTATAATCGTCAGGGGAATCTAACTGAAAAAAAAGATATATTGAGATGGAAAAAGAGGCCATTTATCTAAATAAAAGCTTGATAAAATATTAAAATCTTTTCGTCGATTAAATAGAGTATTTTGGAAAATGTAATCTTGAAAGTGCATCGGGGGCGGAAACATTCTATCAAGGATCGATCCCTTAATTGAATTCGTAAGCCGTTAGACTGAAGCGTAGAGAACGGAAACTATGGTGGCCCGATTGAGCACAACCGGCTGAAGTGTGTAGTAGCAGGTTTCTCGACAAATCACCGTTTACGCGACCAATGGGGCGGTCGAGTATCCGGAAAAGTCGACGGTGCACGAATAGCTTGGTCTTTCCGTTTCCTTATTTCGAGGAGGAAAATCGGGTATACGAGAGAGGGGGGAAAAAAAGGGCAGAGATGTGCACCGAGTCGGATGTTTTGTCAGAAATGAAGAAAAACGAAGAAAAATTGCTCAGAAAAAAAATTTACAGCCAAAAAGGACTGTTTTCTTGGATATACATTAAAATTTGGTTCAATCATACAAATTTTGGTTAATTCAATAAAATATTTCATTGATCGAACAAAATTATTTGTTTATTGAAAAAAATACTTTATTTGCCAAATTTGATTTGGTTAAACCAACCAAAAATTGTAGTTGATTCAACCAAACTTTTTTAATATAATGACAATATTCTATGGTCCTACGAACAAAAGTTTTGTTTATTCAACCAAAACAAGGTTTTCCAGGCATTTCCCCCTTTTTTTTTTGCTTAAATTCTGACGGGATTAATATAACCCAATGAGAAAATTCAACAATTTCTGGTTAAAACGCAATTTCATTAGGTTGAAAAGTTAATTATTTTATTGGAAATGCAACTTTTTTGTTCAAAAATCATATTTTATGGTAAAAAATTCAACGAATTGATTGAAAACAGAACTGCTGTGACAAATTAATTTTCTTTCGCTAAAGATTCATTTCTTTGGTTGCAGATTTAACCATTATTTACAAAATTTATTTAATTTTTGTTTGAAAATTAATTTTTTAACTGAAGATATATCTATTTCATTTTTGTTTTAAAGCGTTTTCTTTTCAGATGAAAATTCAACGATTTGGTTAGAAATTCTTGTATTTTTTTGAAAATTCGTCTTTTTTGCAAAAAAAAATGTAATCTTCTTGATTAAAAAACCACCTTTTTGGTTGAAAATTCAATTTTTTTTTAAGATTCATCATTTTAGTCCAAAATTCATTTGTTTTTTTTTTCTTGAAAATGTATTTTTTTAACCTGAAAATGCTACAGTTTCGATTTCGGTTAACAATTTGTATTTTTATTTGAAAATTGATATTTCCAGTTGAAAATACTCTTAGTTTGATAATTCATATTTTTTGTTAAAATTTAAATAGTTATAAAAGAAAAATCAACTGTTCGGTTAGAAATTCACCTACTTATTTAAAAATTTACCTTATTGTTGGAAAACGATTTGGTTAGAAATTCTTGTATTTTATTGAAAAGTCGTCTTTTTTGTAAAAAAAATGTAATATTCTTGATTAAAAAATTATCTTTTTTATTGGAAATTCAATTTTTTTTAAGATTCATCATTTTAATCCAAAATTCATTTATGTTTTATTCTAAAAAAATTTGTCTTTGGAACTGAAAATGCAGCTGTTTCGTTTTCGGTTAACAATTTGTATTTTTATTTGAAATTTGATATTTCCAGTTAAAAATAATCTTGGTTTGTAAATTCATATTTTTGGTTAAGATTTTAATAATTATAAAAGAAAAATCAACTGTTCGGTTAGAAATTCACCTACTTATTTAAAAATTGCACTATTTGTTGGAAAATTAAACTTATCAAAAAATGATGTTTTCTGTTTAAAAATTCATGTTTTTTGTTGAAAAATCGTCTTTTTTGAAGAACATTAATCCTCTTGGTAAAAAATTAATTATTTTTGTAGAAAATGTAACTATTTGTTTAAAAGTTTATCTGCTTTGCTTAAAAATTCTACTTTTTTATTCAAAATTAAGGTATTTTGTTGAAAATTTGTATTTCCTGATTGAAAATTCTTTTTTTTTTTGTAAAAATTTTTGCTAATACCATTATTCTTGTATTAAACTTTTTTGTTGCTTTCAGGCAACGAGCACATTTGAGAAATTCAAAATAGGGTCTCATTCAAAATTCCTTCAAAATTTATTAATTTTTTTGAAATCCGTTGTACTCTACTGATCTATTAAAAAAATTATTTATTAAGAAAAATTTCTAAGGAATTTGAAATAATTTTGTAATATTTAAGAACATTTCTAGAGATTTAAAGGGATACAATAATTGAAGATTTTCATAAATTTTAGAGGATTTTAGCAGAATTACTTTTTAATTAATTTTGCTATAATCCTCTAAAATTCATGAAAATCTGTACAATTATTGTATCCTTTTAATTGTATAGAAATTCCTTTAAAACTTCAAAATCTTCTGAAATATTGCAAAATTATTTGATCTTTTGGTATCTTTTGGTATCTTTGATACCTATTTAAATTTAAAAAAAAATCAAAACGGAATACTTTTACAAAAATTATGTTTTTGTAAATCTTTTCCTCATGCTGCCAATATCTGTGGCTCTGCAAAATTAAAAAAAAAATCAATTTTAACCAACATGAGTGGTCAAATAAATCTTGAAATTGTCTAAAAGATCTATTGTTGCCTCCTCTTCAAAACCACCCCACAAAATCGCTCTCTTTTTCATCCCTCTATATCAGACACCCCCCCCCCCCACTAATTGTACAAGATATTTCTATAATTTCGCAAAAATTTTTCTCGACTTAAACAAAAACAATGTTAATTATCCCAAAGAGTGATTGTCCTAAAGTATATTCAAGTGTGACAACAACTTGAAAGTTTTTCGAGAAAAAAAAGAGACTTGTTTGTGCTCAAGGGTTGTTTGTACCGATTGCTAGTTGGTTCGCGGCAAATTAGATTAACGTGAAT
Organism: Druon quercuslanigerum; assembly: GCA_010014905.2. Classification (NCBI taxonomy): domain Eukaryota; kingdom Metazoa; phylum Arthropoda; class Insecta; order Hymenoptera; family Cynipidae; genus Druon; species Druon quercuslanigerum. The sequence goes on from JAAAKG020138020.1 coordinate 31,973, forward strand.
TAGCGTGCCGTATTCCACTGCCGACGGCTAGATTCCAGTGCGAGTACAGTGTCGAGTAAAGCAGGGTGGGTGGAGTGGGGAGAGGACTGGGGAGTAAAAAGAGGAGACCGAAACGCCACCCAATGGGACAGGAGATAGTGGGGGGAGGGCAGCTGCGAGTGGTGGGCAGGAGAGAGTGGGGAGGGAGGGGAGGGGGGAGAAGCTTCGGTTAGGACCAAGCTTCGGGCAAGAGGAAGCGCTTCTGGAACGAAAGCATGCAATTACCTCGGGACATATCTACTTATCTCAAGCCTGCTTCTGCGTCCCGTGGCTGAAAAAACTCAGCTAAAAAGGTCTTAGTAGGAAAAAATAGTGAGTGCTAATTACACATGAGATTAATTAGTTGCTGGGGTTCTGCAAACTAGAGTGTGCGCGACACGAAACATGTATCACTCTTGATTGAAGAGATTTTTATTTATTATTTATATTATTAACAATAATTTATTATTTATAATTAATTGTTATATAAATTATATTGATTGCAAACGGAGGTTAGATTCCTCCCAAATGCACTTGCGATTTTCATTCAGAGTTTTAAGTTTAGAAAACTTGTTATTTTTTTTAAATTGGGTTTTAATTATTTTGTTAATTATATGAGAAAGGGGTTTTTAATTTTGTATAAGAAGGAAAAAAAGATTGTTTGAATGGAAATAGTTTTATGTGGATATAAAACGCGAAGGGTGAGATGATGTATACAGAAGAAGTAGTAAAAGAAAATGGGAAGGGAGTGACGAGACGACCTTTTCCACTGTCTGACTAGATACTTATGTTACTACTGAAGACGCAGGTGCATTGTCTCGTGACGCTGGATCCTATAATTTAGAAATTATCCTCAAGATCGCTGCTTTTACTGCAAAGAAAAAAGGGTGAAAGAAATAAATGCCTTCATTCGACCCTACAAAAACTAAATTAATGAAAAGCTCAGTAAAACTAAGTTGATCATTGCACTCCTTTTTCGAGATTTTTCTTCTAATTTCCGTTGTAACTACAAAATAGGGGAATTCTTTTTAAAAAAAAATAGGGAAATACAATTTTTTTAAGTAAAATTATTGCAAATATAATTTCTGAGATTTCTAATAAAAATAAAAAAAGCCTTTTCAACAAAATAGTTGAATTTTTAACCAAAAAATATTTTAGATTTAATTTAAAAATAATGTATTTCAGCACAAAAAAGCGAGTTTTTCAACATCGTTTTTGACTTTTCCACAAAAAAGTTAATTTTTTTTAACTTTTTGAGTCAAAAAGATTAGTTTTTAAAAAAATTGTTCAATCCTCAACCAAAAGAGATTATTTTTTAGTCAAAACATTGAATTTTTAATTTAAAAAAACTTTAATTTCTACTAAGGAGATAAATCTTACATTAAATAAATAATTTTCAGCAAAATAATTCAATTTTCAACCGAAGAGATGAATCTACGACCATAAAATTGAATGTTTAACAAATTAGTTCAACTTTTAATCAAGTAATTGAATTTTTAACGTAAAAGAAAACAATAAGTTGAATTTTCGGCTAAAAAAATGGAGTAAACCAAATTTCAGTTCAAAAAATGAATTTTCAACTAAACAAAAAAACAATAATTTTCCCGAAAATATTTCAATTCTCACCAAAAAAAAATAGAATTTTTAACGAAGTACTTCAACTTTTAATCAAGTTGGTGAATTTTCAACTGAAAATAAACACATTTTGAACCAAATACTTAATTAAAAAAAAGTTTGATTTGCAAAATAAAAAATTAATTTTCAAACAGAAAAAAATTTTCAAGAAAATAGTGAAATTTTCAAACAAAAAAAAATTAATCTTGAAGCAAAAAAAAACAAAGAATTTTGAACTAAGTAGTTGCATAAACAATTAGAAAAGATAAATAACAGATTTTTATTTCAGATCAAAAACAGTTAATTTCCACCGAAAAAAAAAAGAATTTTTGACAAAATAGTTGCATTTTTAACGAAATATTTAAAGTTGCTGATTTTTCGACAAAATGATTAGGTTTTTTAACAAATGGTAAAATTTTCAACCAAGAGTAAACTAATACTATTTGCAAAATTTTCAAGCCTTAAAAAGACGAATTTTTTAGAATAAGTTTAATTTTCACCGAAAATTCTTTTGCCAACTAAGAAACAAGAGTTAAATATAAAAAAGATAAACTCTACAAAACAAAAGGACGAATTTTTTATTTAAAAAAAATGTTCGAATTTTTAACAAAATATTTAAATTTTCAATAAAATAATTACATTTTCAATCAAATAGTCGAAGTTTTAACCAAAAGAGATGAATTCTGTATCAAAAATATAATAATAGACTTAAAACCAAATTTTTTATATTGAAACTTTAATGAATTTTAAATTGTTTCAAGAGAATACCAAAATTTCCGAAGATTCCTGAGAAAATGTCAAACTTTTTTTTAATTTGGAAAATTAATTTTAAGAGAAATATTTTTTCAAAAATTTTAGAAAAAATTCGAGTTTTATAAAATATATTAAAAGATAAGGAAAACATTTTAAAGATTTTAAATTTGCAAATATTTAATAAAACGTATGGTTCCAATCATACCAGAGGTAATTATCTGCTAAATCCCAAAATTAAAGAGTCTGAAATTCGAGAGTCCATACTGAATCCATCGCAAGCAAAGATTTCAAATTAGTGTTTTTTTAACTTCTTATCTTATTTTTTAAATGTTAAATATTAAACAAAGTCAATTACTGGTCTAATATTTGAATGACCGAGAAAAAAAAATCCGCCTGAGTATGGATTTGAACCTGGAGCGTCACTATCGATGAGTGAAGCATTAGCGAATTACGCAACCAAAGCTAAAGTTGCTCAAAGTTTGCTGAAAGTTGTTATATTACATTCGGGCCACGCCATAACTGTGACGCCTTTGAATATAATGTTACTAGTAAATTCGACTCATCGTCCAGCATGTCGGTGTACACCCTGGAGCAAGTACTGCCAACCGCTCAAATTTCTTGCTCGGAAAGGGATTAGCGATACTGGATCCGCTTTGCGTAGCGTTATTAAATAAGCCGTTAAATTAACCAAGGCTGTCGCTACCGTGCCGGTGATTTAGCGTATTTGCTTTAGTAGACATTTATTTTAATATTAGTAAATCATCTCTGATACAATAATAATAATAATAATAATAATAAAAATAATAATAATGCTGGATCAAAAGAGCCTCGGTGGCTCAGTTGGTTAGACGCTCGGACTTCACCTCAGAGGTCCGGGGTTCGATCCCTGAGCCGG
>JAAAKG020138021.1:0-12748 GCA_010014905.2 Druon quercuslanigerum
AAACATATATACACTATATACATTATTATATACAGAATATTCATTCTGTCATCGAAGGAAACAGTGACGATGACTAAAACGCAGCTTCAAAATAATATACATATGTTTTGTGCATATGAAGTGTATATATGCAAATTGTTGCCTATCGTGTGTGTATATAGTGTATATATGTTATGTTAAGTTATAAATACAGTATGTATATGGTTGTATATAGTGTAAATAAATTAAGCACAGAAATAATATCTATATAATAAGCTACGGCCTTTAACTCTTACATCCTAGACTCCAATTCACACCTGAAATTAAAAATCAAGATGCCACAATATTTTTAAGCATTGAAATTATTAGAGACAATAATAATATTGAAACAAACTGGTAAATATCATTTAAAACAACATTCAACAAAATGATATTGAAAATAATAAACAAATTATTTCAGTCAATTTTGATGCTTATGTTACAGTAAATATAAAACGTCTTTTGAATAAATGTAATATAAAAACAGTTTTTTGAGTAAATTGCCAACTTAAAAAATGCATAAAACTTGGAAAAGATCAATTAAGTATTTTAGAATAATGCAATGTAGTTTATAAACTAGAATGTAAATGTGGTAAATCATATGTTGAACAAACAAAACGATCATTACGTCTTAGGTTCGATGAATATCGAAACAATATTGGACACAACCCAAAATATCATAAAGTCATTGCAAAACATTTAGTTAATTTTCACAATAGTGACTCATCTTGTATAGAATAGGATAATAATAATATATTACACCACGATTCTAATTATTATAAAAGATGCTTCGCTGAAATTATATTCACTAAAAAACAAGGTAACAGTAGTTTGAGCAAAATTAGAGATTTAGATCATGACAATCCTGCTTACTACAGGATTTTTGAAATTTTGTCATAACTCAAATAATTATAACTAATTTAAGTTATGTTAATTTTTTTTTAAACCACTCAAAGAATAATAAATTGCTCTCTCATGAATATCATAACAATGGTTCAGAGTATTCAGAAAAAAACCATTTGTCTTTCTCACTCAGTACGCTACTGCCTGTGCTAACTCCTAGCTTTGAATTTTAACGAAGGTTGGAATCCAAAATGTAACTGTTCGCTAGGTAAGATAAAAAATAGTGTTTTCATATTATCATATACATTATTTATTGATTATATAGCAGCAAACGTTTTACTTGCTCTCATAGAATTAATGCCTGATGAGGATAGCGATCGCTGTCCAAACGTTGCATTTATACTAATCTAAAATAAACAAGTCTGGAAGAGTCGTAAAAATCGAAAAAATGTTTTTTTATTTTCGTTTCGAAATCTCATTTAATAAATTCCCGGTGTTTAAAAAATTTGGAGAACATCTTCCTCATATAGATGAATATTGCATTTTTTTAAAGAAACCCTGAGACGTTACGAAAGACCTTTCACATATGACAATGACACCTTAAGTTCAGCTTTATTGTAATTTTCATTCCACTTTTTTTATTTTTAGACAAATATCATTCTAAATTTCATGAATTCTGCCTTTGATAATTTTATTTATTAATTGGAGTAGGTAATTATTTTATAGAGAGTGATTTTTAGTTTACCAAAATTTTCTTTACGGAAATTACTATTGCTAATTTTAATACATTTATCAATGAGGCCTTTAATTAGGACTACTTTGCAGAAAATAGATTATGAGAATTGTAATTCAAATAACGTCCTGAACAAGATATTCTTGTATTCCTATTTGTTGTTAAATAACTTTTTGGAGTTTTGATAATTAATACATGTAGATAAGAAGTAAAACTATTGATTTCTTTTTCAATGGTGAATTGAATTGAATTTTTCACATTGTTGATGATAGGTGGGCGCATCTCTTACTGCCTTTACAAGGAATTCATCTATTTTTTCAGCAGGGACAATTGCTAGAATATCATCCAGATACCTTTTATAAAGAATAGGAGTAAAAGTTAAATTATGAAGAGCACTTTTTTCTATGTCTTCCACTGCTAAATTCCAAACAATAGGGGGAAATGGGTATTCCAAGGTCCCATCAAATTTTATCATACATTGATACCACATCAAGTGCAACTATAGAATGTGAATCAGGAACTTAATTATTTTTTACACTTTCTTAAATCCCAACTATTATTTGCAAATCTTGAGTTTTCCCAGAAATTGGTTTTAAACAATTTCTTATGTATTTTGATTAATTAAAAGTTGAGGAACATAATTTGGAAACAATTGACCAACATTTTAAATCTGGTAATGGAGCATTGGGGGAAAATATGGTTTAAAAACAACACTGTTATATGTTTTTAATTCGTATGCAATGCTATCATTTATGAACCGTTTTTTCCCATATGATTATAATGCCATTACATTTTTGATCCAGAGTTGCAACAAGAAGAGTTTTTATGTTTTTGTATAATATATTTTTTATTGTATAATATTTTGCTTGACAAATTCCCTTTGATTTTATTTTTTTGGTAAAGTTTATTATTTTTTTGAATCTTTAAGGAATGTTACAACAACCCTTCGAACAATTTTTAAGTCCATTCTTATGTCAGTTTCTTAAACTAAAAATCTCATGTATCCAGTTTTTTTCGGAATATTGATTTTCTCCTTTGAAGCCTTAAGCGATGTTACGATCATCCTGAAATTATATTTAAATACCCTTTCTCCTTGGGAAAGTTTCCTGCTTTTATTTTTAAAATATTTCTCAACACAGCAGTTAAATAAAAAAAAAAATTGCTGAGCGGTGTCGATTTTTTGAAATTGTCGATATCATTCCCCAAATCCTTAAAGGATAATAAAATAACACTAAAAAAAATTAAAACCTTTTCCTTATCAAGCAATGTTTTCCATTTTTGTCGCGAATTGATTTCCGATCACCTGTAGTTTACTCAGCAAATATCCCGTGGGTTTGTTTTTGAGGTAATGAAAACTAACTTGATATAATGTTTAAGGGATTTAAAAACTAACAAAAAGGTTTGGAGAAGGATATCATTCAAATAATGGGAAAACTTTTATATTGAAATAAATATGCAAATTAAAAGTGCAAATGAAGACTGCAAATATTTATAGAGGCAGTTAAGATCGAAAATATTTTAATAGCTAGAATTAATCATTCATTAAATTATTTAAGTAATTTCGAAGAATTTTGGAACTTTTAATATATGGAAATTTATTGAAATGAAAAAAAAAATAAAAAAATTTCTCCCTCTGCTCTCCCTCTGCTATCGCCAAATATTTCAAATAAATAATATTTGTACTTAATTAATTCTCTCGCAGAAATATGTTCTGCTACAACTTTTTCAAATTATTGTTAATTTCATAATAAATACAATAGTTTATTTTTTGAATTATCAATAAGAATGTAACTTAATATTTAAGATTTGGATCAAATAAAACTTCAAACAACTTTTAATAGCACTGTCTCGAAGAAAATTCTCTAAGCTCATACTTTTTTTTTAACCGACGAAAAAATTGTTTGTTTTAACATCTTTTAAACATGAAAATGAATGAATTTGTTTATTTTAAAACTTAAAATATTATAGCTGATGTCTTTCTAAATAAAATACATGATTGATTATGAAAAATTTTAAAATTAACATACACAAAAAAGTAATGTTTTTTGCAAATGTTTTTGAAAACGAATTTTTTTTGACCATCTCTTCTTACCAATTTTTTAAAAAATGTCCAGGTAAATATTCTCTACAACACTACTCTTTCCAATTTTCAAAGTTAATTTTTTATTTGATTATATTTTTTTGAAACAAATTATTATGTTTTAAAATTATTCAGTTAATTTTAAAATTATACAAAAACTATTTTTATATATATCTGACTTTTGGCACGACACTACTTTAAATGTCTTCGTACCTGTAAGCATAACAAATTTTCAAAAATAATTTGTGATCTAAAATTAACGTAACAATTATATCCTCCGAATAATTTTTAACGTCAGAAAATGAAAAATATCGTTACTTTTATGAGGTATAAAATACTAAAAAATATAATTTACTTACCAATAAAATTAAAAAACTAGAGATTTTTTTAAATCATGGCTAGCAGCACGTTTCGAGACAATAACATTTGTCAATAAAAGTATAAATATGTCCAATTAAATTTCAAACCGAAAATTTGCAATCGCCAATCCTTGCTTGTTGAATTATTATTTATAAAGTAAAAAATACTATCTTTTACTTATAATCAGAATTCCGCGTAAATTGATTTAAAGAATGTATTTATAGAAGGCTCTTATAGAAGATTTGCTAATTATCTAAATAAAATTTTCAATTTCTATAAAAAGTAGAACAGATGGATACTTTAAACTTTTTTTTAAATTTAAAAAAAAATAGAAAACAGTAATTTTCTGATAATTTTAAAAATATCTTGATATCAAATATATTTGAAATCTACCTCTGGTTAATTTTATGATTAGCCCAAAATTTAAAACATTATATTTTAACTTAATTTCAACATTTTCAAAATTTAAAAATTGAAGTAAAAATTTTTTTTAATAGGTTAAAACATATCAATCTAAATATCTGCTAAATATAACATACATTTTAGAAATGTTTTTATAAAATTTGTTAATCATACCAAAATTAGAAAAGTTAGAATATTTTCAAAAAATATATTTTTCAGTAGATTTAAGCAAGATTGATAAATTATATCAATAAAAAGTTTTTTATTGGAAACATATTGAAAATGTTCTGCATTAATTAATCAAAGTAGAGTTAAAGTTTGTCTACGCCGTTTTATTTTTTAAAGAGAAATTACTTAATATTATTATTGCAGAGAAATATTAAATATTATTTAACAAAAATGAGTGTTTCAAAGGTTTGATAATATTTTTTTAGTATATATATATTTTTTTTGTCTGTTTATATTTATATTTATCTTTTTCAAATTTAAAATTATGTATTCTAGTGTAGACTATTTTAGTTTGAGATTCATCATTTTCGTTGAAAATTTACGTCACTGGCATTTGTCAAAAAATAATCCCTTTGTTTAAAACAAACTATTTACCTCAAATTTCATATTTTTTGGTTGTTGAAAATTCAATACTTTCTTTCAAATTTTATTTCTCATTTTGAAAATGCAATATTTTTAACAAAAAAGTTATGAATTTAGAAGCATTTTCAATTAAATTTACTATAGTTAATACAATATTATACAATATTGTCAAGAATAAAAACTCTTATTTATAAAAAACCTTAGTTGCCTTAAATTAAAATGAAAACAAAGAAATGTGAATAGGCTCTACTCTTATTAATATAAGATAAAATAATATTTAATTAAATTATTTCTAAAATCAGAACAGCTACTTATTAAATTAGTTTCATAGTTAGTTAATTAGTTAAATAATTAATTTTTTTTTTAATATAATTTTTTGAACTAAAGACGTACTTCTTTCATTTTCGGTTGAAAGTAAAACATTTTTAGTACGAAATTCAATGATTCGTTGTGAAATAAATTTATATGTATCAAAGTTGCCTTTTCAGTTTAGGACTGATCTTTTTGTATAAAACTTGAAGTCTTTGGTTAAAAATTCTTTTTTTATTTTCCAAAGATTTATTATTTTGGTAAAAAGTCTTTTTTTATTTTAAAATTTAACCATCTTCTTAGAGATTCTTTATTTTTTACTTTTTTGTATTGATTTGGAAATTCATGCACTTCATTAAAATTTCGGGTCTATTTTAAAGAAAATGATTCTTCTTGGTTAAATATTTATCTTGTTGGGTAAACATTCATTTATTTTATTGGACGTGCACATTTGTCTCACTTTAAAATAATATTTTTATTTAGGAAATCAACCACTGGGTTAAAAATTTTTTTTTCCTTTTTTTCTTTCTTTCTTTCGTAGTTAAACGTATTGGGATTATTTCGCTCTCAATTCCTGGATCCAAAGCCAAAACAAAACCAAGCTGGTTCGACACTCCTGTTCTTTGTTTTTAATATTTATTATTTTAGTTTTTTAGATTATAATTTATTTAACTGAAGATGTATCTATTCTACTTTTGGTTAGAGATGTTCACTTGTTAGTTTAAAAATCGATCTATTTGTGCAAACAATTATTAACTTTGTTAAAATTTTATAATTTTGGTAGACAATTACTCTTCTTGGCTAAAAATTATTATTTTTCGTTGAAAATTCAACTATTAGATTAAAAAGTAATTCATTGTGAAAGAATTTCTTTCTCTTGAGAAAAACTTTATTTTCATTAAAAATGAGTTTTTCGCTAAAAATTTGTTTGTTTTGTTAAAAATTGGCCATTTCAGGTGAAATTTCATGTTTCTTAGTCCAAAATATATTAGAAACATTTGGTCGAAAAATTGTAGATTTTTAGCTGAAATGAATTTGTATCAGCCAAAAATTTAACAATGTTATTTTTGGTTAATGATAAACATTTTTAGTAGAAAATTTCACTATTTAGTTCAAAAGTTGTAAATTTAATTAAATCAGAAATTGGGTAAATATTTTCAGATCTCGGGTAGATAATAAGAAGTGCTACTACATAGGTAGTAACGCAATGCTTTTAAAATACTGTTTCTTTGCTTATCTAGCGGTAAGGAAACGAAGAAATTGTCAGTGTATCCAATAACAATAATATTTAATTTTATTTACTTATTTCCCAATTACATTAAGTTAAGAAGGCTGATTTCTTAACAAATAGAAAGTCGACATTATTTTTTCAGCTCGCAGTAAGTCTACGTTAGTACCCATATTATTAATATTGGCACCTTCTGACCAATAACATTTTGGCAGTACTTTAGGGCGACATCAGAGACCTAGGTTGCGATTACAGAAACCCCTTTCTAGTGCGATAATTGGGTAATTGAAAACTCAAAAACCTTTACAAGGAATAGAAATTATGACGACAGGTTGTCACCTCTGACTTGTGACCAGCTCTACAAACGGAAGCGATCATGACAGACTTCAAGGCGACTGGAAACAACCTTCTTGTGAGGGTGATGTAAGAAAATTATTTCAGCTATCCTGATAACTCAGTAGCCTAATCTTTTGACAAGAAAACTAGGGATGAGGAGAATTTATCTTTCTTGAAATTGAGCTTTGGGTTTCAAGGTTAAGGTACGGCGCTAGCTAATCCTGTACATGAACTTGGTTTATGGGTAGCATCCATTGTGTGTTACATGGCAATGAAAACTTGAGTTGGTAAGGTCTTTTAGGTTATTAAGAAAGATGCAAAGGAGTGATGTCGGTTTGATAAAAGATTAAAATTAAAATTAGCGGTATCGATACATTTATTACCTTAAAGGCTACGATGTTATTATTATTGGCATGTTGCCAAATGGTTCTTATGTAAATATCAGTAGCATGTAGATCCGGGTGCAAGCACTCGATCTCGCCTTTCATTAGTCCGGTCATCCTCAAAAAACATCTAAAGTGTTTGCGTAAAAATATTATTTTTCGGGAGGGGGATAGGTTGCAATTTAGATTCCGTTACAATTATAAGGTCGCAGTGATTAATTAATAAGTGTTCGAAAACAGACATCTGTACCTGATATAAATGTTCCGTTGTTGTGTTTGTAATCGAATTTCATGTATCTTGAGAACCATAGAATTCTTTGATGGTTCTGGATATGTACATCTTAGCTTTTATTTGCTAGGATCATTTACCGACAGAGTAATAATGGCATGCAGGGTAGATTGAAGTGAAAAATGCGAGATATGAGCCAAAATAATTAATTGTTTTCTTATGAATATGAAATTTAACATCTTAAGTGTGAAATGAAAACAAATATTCTCTATTCTCTTGAACAGAATTAACAGAAATATTAGTTATAAAAACATTTTCTTGCTCTGGCGAATCATTTTTGCACAAGATAAAATAAAGTGTGAAAAAACTAGAACAAATTTTTGTCAAAAATGTATGTCAAAAATCTATAGCCTATTTTAGATGATGAGAAAAAGGACTCGTTTGATAGTAGCAATTTAAATACACATTTTGTCAATAAGCACACATCCCTTAAATTTGCAGAAATTTCTACAGATAATGTATAATTTCAAATACAATTATATTGATTAAGTACCGAAAAACAAACTTTGCAACAATTCTTTTTAAAACATTTGTTTTTTAAATTAATTTTAATCATTTTCAATAGAGGGTTAGGTGGTCTTTCGTTTATTTTACCTTGTGAATTGCATTAAAAGTTTTTATTTTAGTATTATATCTATATAAAGTCAGAGAAAATGTATCAGCCTTAAGTATTCTTTGAAAATTTTCTGTCTTCTTATCATTGTTTCATTATTTTAGGTAATGTTTAGGGGTTGCGTACAGTTGCATTACGAATAAAAATTTCTGAGCTTTGAAAAAGACTAAAAAATATATAAAAATCTGGAAACATTTTAAAACATTCAGCTTTTTCTGAGAATGTTCTGAAGAAAAATTTTTAGTCTCAAAAAAACAAAATTAAACACTTGTATGCCAGTTGTTCGTCTTATAAAATTCTTGGTTATTCATCATAGAGGTGGTTTTTAAGGATCTTGAGGAACTTATAACAACCCTTTAGCCACTTTCAATTGATGATTTTTTGTTTTTGCTTATTTTCAATAAAGCGTGTTTCTTTTCCTCTTCCCTCCAGTATTCCAAAAATTCTTAAAAAGTTAAGATTTTATTAAAAAACTTTTTTCGGTTTTTAATTTTCAGCATTTGAATTCACGAACAGTTTAAAATTCAATTACTAATTTTCTTCGATGTTTAACTGTTGAAAATTCAATTATTAAAAATTCAGCTGTTAAAATGGAAAGATCTTTTTCACAGCTGAAATTCAATACTCAATTTTGATCAGATAAAGTTATTGCAAAAATTGTGTTTTTCAGTTGATACTTGGAAATAAGTGTCACTTTATCATTCCTTGCTATAAATGCTTGCTTGGGCAGAGAAATACACTATCACCAATTGTTTCTCTTGTATTTGTCTCAAAGAAGGGAAAACAAAGTATTAAAAATTTCACATCCTAAATGCTAAATTTAAATTTACAAAAAACGATTAATTGCGACTATCTCGTGAACTCTACATTCTTCTTTTCTTACAATTTCTGTAGTGATCAGTGTCATTACAAGCACTCATACTCATCCTATCATCAAAAAGCAAATCACGAGCAGGTCCAAGGGGAACTATACGGTACGCATGTTGGGCTCTCGGATCTTTTAGAGGGGGGGTACCTGGACATAACTTTCGGTATTGTTCGTTCATAGGAGAAAGTGCGATCCAGTTTCCTTCAGCATCTATGTGAGCAATGAATTCCACCCCCCTGGGTAAGTCACATACGTACACAAAGGGCACATGTGGGTTGAAAGGTGGACGCGGCTGCTGGTTTTCTGCAAGCTCAATATCCTCCAGAAAGCCAGTACGAGCATTTCTCTTCTCTCTCACTCTGTGGCTATTCGTATAGAAATAATTCCACTCGGGAGGGTCGGGATAATGATCTTCAGGCTTCCATGTAGATGGCACTAATGTTGAACAATCTGCGCAATTTGTAAAAGATAAATGTCATAAAACCTCATTCTTTAAAAGATTTTTTTACTATTTTAATTTACTTACCACCAATAAGTTTATGAATATAAATGTGTGAGTACAAGAGCGACCAGGACAATTAAAACTTGAATGGCGTTTGTTCGTTTGCAATAAAAATGTTCAGGTAATTTTTAATACACTTAATTTTTTCCAGTTTTTCGGAATTGCTTACCCCCACATAAGTTTTTTTGAGATGTATTTTAATCATTTTCAATCCACAGTTAGGTGGCCTTCCGTTGATTTTGCCTTGTGATTTTCATTAAAAGTTTTTAATTTTAGCAACGTATTTATTGAAATTTTTTCTTGACCTGGTTTTTTGGGGGATTACGAATGAGAATTTTTAAATTTCGAAAACCCTCAAAAAATTTCAAACGTTGTTGCATTGTGGTGAAAAATAACTTTAAAATAAGAGCAGGAAACCTTGCCTATGAGAAAGGATATCAAGAGGATAATCAAAGTCCCGAAAAAACTAGACACAAATGAGATTTTTAGATTAGGCAATTCATGTGAGCATTGACTTCAAAATAACTATAGAAAAAAAATTCTGTCAGAAATAGTGTTCAAAATTGTAAAAAGCCTTGTTTTGATATCCGTTAAAGATTTAATGAAGAAAATAAGAATCACCAATAAACTAAAATCACAAGGGATTTTTAATTAAAATTAGTTTATAAAATTAGCTTTTAAATAACTGAGAAACATAAGTTAGCATAAAAGTAATTAAATTTATAAAAACTGGGTGGTTTAGGTTTCCTTAAAACATTCTCTAATGATTGAAACTACGGAAACCTTTCGATGCAAACGTTTTTGTCGAAAATCCCTTTAAAATAAATTTGAGAAACATATTCGTGAATATTTAGAAAGGAAATTAGAATTTAAAAAAGGTCAATAGCGGATTTTTTCTCCTAGCTCATTTATCTGTCCTTAAAAATTTAGGCTCAAAAATCGACATTACCACAAAAAAAGGATTGTGGAATAATATAAGGCGACGAGGAATCATTTTAAAAAAGCGCTACAAACGTCTTCTAACGGAACGATCATCGAAATTTATTTTAAGGAATTTTTTAAACATCCGGTAGGTATTTGAGCAAGGAAATATATAATTTGAACATACAAAAAATTACACAATTTTTCACATTTCCAAAGAACTAAAATCAAAGTGGATTCTAGAATGAAATTTTCATAGTCATTAATTATTTAAAAATAACATTGGGGCACATATCTTAGACAAATAAGTTGGTAAACTAATTTTAAGTGTTGCTTCCACATCCCTTGTAAATTCAAATAAGAAAATCAACATTTTTAAAATCTAAAATAACCGAATATTTATCAACTCAATTATTCGGCACGGTAATCGTGTTCTAATCAATGTGAAAAACATCTCCCAACAAAAGGACGCTAAAATTATTTTAAGGGTGATTTTAACGTCTCATGGATATTTAAGCAACAAAACCCATCTATTTGAAAAAAAACAAAATCAGGAAAGGTTTTTCTTACGCTATTAGGTTGAAAAGTCACTTAACAATAACTCTAGGAAACACATAATACAGAGATCTTAAGCATAAATTAATTTATTTTTTAGAGAGATGTAAGGGTTTTAGAAGATAAGAGGGATTCTATAGGATCTTTATGGATTTTAATGATCTTGGGGCCTTCCATCGATTTAGAGGGATTTATAAGATTTCCACAGATTTCAAAGACTATAGTTAACAGAAATTTTAAAAATTATTAAGGATTTTGCAAATGTTTGCTAAAAAAGGTTATTTGTGCATAATTATTGGCAGCCTTTAATAAAAAGTTTTTTGTACTTTGTCTATTTTTACGATAATCGTATTGGGTGTCCGAAAACTATGTAAAGACCTGAATAACTGTTCAATTAAAATATTATACAAATGTACCAGGTAATTCCTGGAGTAGCTTTTAACGAGAAATCCAATGGTGAGCTTTAATTAGGCCTTGAACTTTACCTTCAAGGTAATTTAAAGGCCAGCATCGTGCTGGTAAATCGGTACCCCTTTTTTGAAATCTGCATTCGAAAGAACGGTAAATTTCACGTTTAAATCTGTACTCGGGTCACAGGTAAGTTGTGACTTTGAAGGTCAACTGAAGGTCATTCGAACTTAAACAAGATCTGGCTTGGGTTAACGGGATGACTCTGTATTTCTTTAGATCAAGGCCGTTCTTTGGAGTAACGTTTAACCAGAATTCCAATGGTGAGCTTTAATTTGGCCTTAAACTATACCTTTAAGGTAATCTCAAGGCCATCTTTGTGTTGTTAAATCGGTTCCCCTATTTTTAAAATCAGCATTCGAAGGAGCGGGAAATTTTACGTTTATATCTGTACTGGGGTCACAGGTCAGGTGTGAATTTGCAGGTCAGCTGAAGGTCATTCGAACTTAAACAAAATTGTGCCTGGGTTAACGGGAGGGCTCTGTACTTCTTTAGGTCAAGGCCGATCTTTGGAGTAACTTTTAACAAGAAATAAATTTTAATTTTGCCCTGAACTTTATCTTTAAGGTCATTTCAAGGACATACTTGTGCTGATAAATCAATACCCCTTTTTTGTAATGGGCATTCAAACAAACGGGAAATTTTACGTTTAAATCTGTGCTCGGGTAATAAGGTTAGATGTGACTTTGCAGGTCAGCTGAAGGTCATACGAACTTAAAGAACATCCGGCTTAGGTTAACGGGAGGCTCTGTATTTCTTCAGGTCAATGTCATTCTTGGAGTAACTTTTAGCCTTAAATTTGACCTTGAACTTGACCTTTAAGGTAGTTTCAAGTTCAAATTTGTGTTTTTCAATGGGAACATGTATTTTCGTCATCGGCAATTGAAAGAGTGGGACATTTTACGTTTAAATATTTTCTCAGGTCATAGGTGTTTCCACACTTTTTGGACACACGTAATGAATTTCTTAGAATCGCGATCAAACTGTATGCTATTTATTATCAGAAAATCTTAATAGAACTTTACTGTTTTTTCTATATTTTCTTTTCGTAAAGGTAAAATATTCAGGAGAGCAATTTTTAAACAAAAGATACCCAAACCAGAAAATTCCAAAAATTTAAAAATTAACCAATGGTTTTATGTTCAATATTATTTTTTTTGTTGAAAATAAAATAAACAAATATTTTGATTTATGAAAATTTTATTAATATTTAAATTTGATAAAATAATGTTTTATATATTAAATATAA